>JAECUM010044689.1:0-42136 GCA_016617855.1 Megalonaias nervosa | reverse complement strand
TATATATATATATATATATATATATATATATATATATATATATATATATATATATATCTGTGTGTGTGTGTGTGTGTGTGTGTGTGTGTGTGTGAGATCATGATTGAACTGTTATAATAATGTAATAAGTAACTAATTCCTTTTTGGACGGTACAGCAACTATAATACCATTTTCATTTAAATGATTACATGAATTTTGCTTGCTGTGTACTAAACCACGCCGTGTTCGAAATAAAGAAGTTATCTCAAACATGTTGCGCAAGTGATATCTATTAATTTTTATTTACCGAGAAACAAAGGTATGGATTTTGAAACGAAACAGACATTTGTTTGTAACTCATGGATATTCTCTTATACTTCTTACAACTAAATTACAAAGAGGTGTGAACTGTTGCTTCAAGGGCTCTTTTTATGCATGTACATTTAATTGCTGAACTTTAAACTGCATTTGTCCGATTCGTACATGTAATGTAAGTAGCAAATACAAGGTAATGTAGTGAAAGAATATTACTGAAATAGATACAGTATACTGGTTTCTTTCTCTTTGTTTATCAGTGAGTTATGATTATTGACAAGTGGGAGCTGTCTCAACAAAACGTTGTCCACTTATATGAATGTAAATTTTATCTTTACAAAGCAGCACAACTTTACACTGTTATTTCTAGTTTTATCTATATCTACTATATTGATACATCGCAGGTGTCGAAAACAATACTTTTAAACAATAATAGCAAAATTATCAGGCTTTTCCCGAGATTTTGTCCCTCACGAAGTGATAATCACCAAGCAATTGGTTTCCTTCCGGTAAAATTAACACAATGGAGACTTCAGCTATTGTTTTCCGTGGGAAAAGGTATGCGTGAAAGACTTTTGTTGACGCCTTCTCCAGTTGTACAGCATGCACCTGCACAGTGAAAAGCCAGCATACAATGACCATGGGGCTGAAGGCAAAGCAATAATTGACCTATTTGTTTTATCACACGTCTGTCAAATTGTTTAGTAAATATGTAATACCTATATAACTTACGTAATGTATTCATCACGTCCAAGCACGCTCGATCGATTGTATAGACAACGTTATGACAATCGTGAGAAAGCTTCTAGAAGGAAACAGGGCCTTGTGTTCGATTGTGATTACCGAATCTGTGAAGTCATTTTCTTTCTCAGAGGAAAGGTTTTGTTGTTATAAAGTTATAAATCGCCAATACTACAAAACATTTTTTTTTTCTTTGGCAAAGTTTCATTTGGCGAAATGTTGTGCACTTTATAGGTATATCTTCAATTATTTACCTTTTGTAACCAAACCCTTTCATTGCCTTTAAAAATGTGTCCCCACCCCACTCCTAGCCGAAGCAACATAATTTTAAGAAAAAGTTACGGTTGAAGGTCAAGGGTAACATAGCTTATAGACAGGGCGAATATTATGATTTTTAAACTTTAAAAAATCTGTAATCGTGTATACTGGATGGTTTTAACAGCTTCCTATAATCTATCTGAAATTTTGAAGAAAAAAAATTTGGTATATTGAGCCAGGGAAAACTTTAGTTTTCTGCTTGGGGGGAAGCAAGAAGACTTTTACTCGATAAAATATTTTTATTTTTTATTTTGAGACAAATACTTTTAATACCAGTTCTTCCATGATGGATTCAACAGTACGTAAGTTTATAACAGACCAAGTCGTTGGTTTTAACGCCTTTTCCAGCACACGATGGGCTATACATGGCGGCCAATATATCTGGTGGAGGAAGAACTCAGGACAACTCCATGAAGAACCACTAAACCACGGGCAGCTACTGGCAAGCTTAGACTCGAACCAACACAGTCAGTGGTGAGATGCTAGCTATCGGTAAAGGAGAGCGCCTTAATCAACTTTGCCACCCAGGTTCACGTGAATAACAGACCAAGCAAAGAGAACAAAATGTTTCCAGAATATGACATTGAAAGTGCTTGAGATATTTTCGACCAGTCGCAAATTAACGTTACTGTTGAAAGCCCGTTTCTAACTGAATGAAGATGGAAACTCAGTATCAGAAGCAGTCTCAGAGTTATACCGTCTCTATGTATAATAGACCAAGCCTTGCAATCACAAACCTCAGGCACAGGATCTAAGTCCCAGTACTTCGATGTTCTGTAACTTTGATTTGGACACAGTTTAAATCATTTGATCTTCGGGGACAGATGTGCAAGTAATTGAAACTCTAAATCCGAACTCGTCTTTCCGGTAAGGCCGTTCTGGCAATAAATGTCGTAATTTTACGCGTACGGGTATCTGACCGTACCGGCATGCTTGCACCACTGTTCAAGAACACTATACAGTTTGGTTCCTAATTCCCATACATACTCGTTACATATCAACGTAGGATATACGATAAATAATATTAAGAAGCAACACCACCTATTGAACAAGTTTTTTTATGTTAACATTATCAAGGGACACTCACATATAGGGTTCAGAACTTTCTGGTTCGCCAACTGAAACAGCTTCCATCATGTGATACTTGATCATTGAGAAGGTCTGTTTTTCAGCAAACTATAACCTTTGGGCAGTTTCCGCTGTTGTACTGATACAATAAAATCGTCATAGTCATGAAGAGTTTTGTATTGTAATGGAAGATAAGTGCATGATTATCATAAACTCTATGGGCCGAATTGAAATAAAAATCAAATACACCTATATAAATTGCATAAATAATAGTCTGTCTTTGTATGATCAAACCGAAACGTAAAGAAAAAAATACACCACTGATGCAATGAAAAAGCCATTAGTTTAGTCGCTGCTAGTTTCGTATCATATGCAATTGACTAATTTTCTGCGGAAACCACCACTGGTTGAAGCTGAGACAAACGGTGTTATCTACTGACCCTAATATCCCGGAATCGTGTGCACAGTGTTGCAAGTATAGTGCATTCTAATATAAATACTGTATGGATCCTGTTGTCATGCGCAGCATTATCCTCTGTGCATGTATAAGTTCTTTCGGACCATTGAAACGTATAATTATACTCACGTGTTCGACTGAGCTACAGTGGCACGGGCACAGTACATGTGTTGACAGTAGGAACAAGTCGAGTAAAAAATCGGATGTTATTCATCGCCATTGAGAACTATATGCTGAACTACTGTTGTTTGAAAGGAACAATTTGGTGGCGGAAGGAGACAAAGCTAAAATCGGAACTCTGTCGGCCTTTGCTGTTATAACATATGAACTGCGCTCCACCAGAGGCTAATCACCAAACACATCAAACTGATGAGCATTCTTAGAAATACTTATGAGTTTATTTGAGACCTGACGGAAATGGCTCAGCGATGTTCCGATCGGCAGTAGGACCTCACTTCCGCCGTGTTTCCGTCTGCGGTCCAGCCAAAGGAATATTTAAGACATAAAAATGTATACACAAACATACAACGCAGACACATTACCAGTGAAACATAATATACAGTACACATTAAAACAGCAACTGAAATGGACATTAAAACGTTATTTTAAATGTAACTGTTCCGTATTCCGAAGGTTCACTTGTCCGAAGGTTCATAAGGCTGAACTATTTTTGTACCAGAGCCCTATTTTCCCAGCATTGTAGCCCAATGATCCAATGTTCCAAAGGTTCGCAAATTCGAAAACTATTGCGATCAATAGACTGAAGTTTCGTTGAGGTCAAGGTTTGTAACTTCAAAGTAACAGGTTCAAAGGTTAACAAGTTCTAAAGTTTGTTAGTCGTAATGTTTTTGACAACAAGGGGTCCTTTGGTCTGAAGTATTATTAGTCCGAAAATATTTGAAAAAGGGTTCACCAGTCCGAAGGTTTTTGAAAAAGGGTTCACCAGTCCGAAGGTATTTGAAAAAGGGTTTACCAGTCCAAAGGTATTTGAAAATTGTTTCACTGATTTGAACATTCAGTATTTCCAAAATATTTGTATTGGTCCGGACTAATGCACCTTCAGACCACTGAACCTTTATTTCGGACAAATGAACATTCGAACTAACTTACCTTCAGACTACTGAACCTTCGGGACGTTGAATCCTTCTTTCGAACCGATGAACCTTCGGAACATTGAATCCTTTTTTTTTTGGACCAAAAAACCTTCGCATTAACTACTGAACCTAAGTGCCATTGAACCTGTCTTTTGGATTGTTGACCCTTCGAATGACCGAATCTTCGAAACTCTAAACCTTTCTTTCGCACAATAGAACGTTCGGTCTGTTGAAATGTAACCATTTTAAGATGTGATGTGATTATGATTTTTAACGTAGCTTTAACAATTTTTCGGTCATATCGCTACGATGTCTGCAATGTGGCAGTTTATAGTGATGTCTAGCACTGGGGCATCATGCCGCAGACATGTAGCATTATGTCCCACCCAGTCACATTATCCTGACACCTGGCCGACCAGTCCTAAGACTAACCTCTTAATGCTGAGCGCCAAGCGAGGCGGCTGTTAGTACCATTTTTGTAAATCTTTGGTATGACTCGACCGGGGATCGAACCCACGACCTCCCGCATCCGAGGCGGACGCTCTAACCAGTAGGCCACCGGAGCGGTCTACCATTTTAAGAACCGTACTCGTTGTACTCACATACCTTATTGCCTTTTCAGAATGATGTCTCCTTTGTGATAGATATCTTCCAGTGCTTGATAGTGTATTTTGCTACGTTACATGGTTTGGATCATTTTTCTCTAAATTTCCATTAGATCAGACAAATTTCACATAACACCATGTTGTACTATTTAGGTTATGTTTCAGTTGATAGTCGTGTTTTTATAGCCATATATTACACGTTCAGTTGTGTTTATTTCCAGCTGATTTCCCGGGCACATGGCCCAGCAATACTGTTCGAGGAACCAGTTGTGCTGGCTGTGTGAAAGCAAGCATGTCCCGGTTCAGCGTCATATGAGGGGTAAACGTATCGATGACATATGAGGCGTAAACGTATCGATGACATGATCCGCTCTTCGTTTGTTCGGAAGTGAAGCTCCTACGAGATTATTTGGCAGACTGAAAGGATTGCTATGGACGGGTTAATTCCTTGTTTTACAGTAACAGTAGAACATGGCATATTTATATCTGTTATATGAGCGGCGTGTTTTCACAATTTCATGTCTGAAACACGAGGAGTATAATATTATAATTTCACATCTTCTTGTATGTTCTGTGAACAGCAATTTCATAATCTCGTTTATGTTATTGGAATAGTACAATAACACAGTTTCATAAACTTATGTCTTTCATGTGAACAACACAATTTAATAATTTCATGTTTCTTATGAGAATAGCATAGCGTCATAATTTCATGTGATCAGCATGATCACACAATTTCATATCAGTCATGTGAACAGAACAGTTCCATATCAGTCATGTGAACAGTACAGCTTCATATCAGTCATGTAAATAGAACAGTTTTATATCAGTCAAGTGAACAAAACAGTTTTATATCAGTCACGTGCACAGGGCAGTTTCATATCAGTCAAGTGAACAGAACAGTTCCAAGTGAATATAACACTTTCATATCAGTCATGTGCACAAAACAGTTTCATATCAGTCATGTGCACAAAACAGTTTCATATCTGTCATGTGAACAAAACAGTTTAAGTGAACAGAACACTTTTATATCTGTCAAGTGAACAGAACAGTTTAATATATGTCAAGTGAACAGAAAACTTTCATATTAGTCATGTGAACAAAACACTTTCATATCAGCCATGTGAACAAAATTATCTCATATCTGTCAAGTGAACAGAACAGTTTCTATCTGTCAAGTATGCATAACAGTTTCTAATGTGTTATGTCAATATAACAATGTATGAGCGAATAAACCCAGCAATCAGAGAAAACCTCTTACTACCTCAAGAGCTCAACGTATCATTACAATAGTAATATTTAGTGCATGTATAAACAATTTTCCAAAAGTACTTATCTATTCGAAATTGTGTACAGTATGAAAATTTTATTGTTTACCTGGGTGTCAGAAATTGCAGAAGTTATTTTATTTTGATAACTGGTCTTAGCATTTTGCTCACTGAATCATTGTCACGCTGGTTGCACAAAACGCAAAATCAAGTGATCCTTCTGCTACCGAGCGACTGATGAGACAATTGACCAATCTACGTGGAGCACGCTTGAAATACGTGGAGTGTATGGCAAAAGAAAATCTCAAGAAAAAAATGATCATTCTGACCACCCCTGCTTAGGGCTAAAACAGAAAAGGAAAATAACCACACACACAGAGTATAACACACACCAAACTGAAGCCAGAAAATTAATACGCACATCTATAAGCTTACACACAGCATTGCACCTACATGCAAATATAGCAGTACAAACCCACCCACACCCGGGAACGCCCACACAAATAGACAACTAGGCATAGATTTTACACAACTCAACAGTATAACTGCAGGGAGGAGTCGCACAGAAAAAGGACGGATGGAGAAACAAGAGGAGTCGGATTTGGGAACGTAGAAGGCGGGGTCCATGGGGATCTCTTCTCATCTAGAGGATGGACGGATGTCGGTCCTGTTGGCGGCCGTTCTTCCCGTGGCTTGCTTGGGTGGCATGAAAAAAAAAAGGGATAATTGCAAAACTTAATCAGAGGGCAAACGCACACAGATTAGAGGGGCGCACAGTGTGATAATCGACATTAATCCAAAGCAGCAGCACCCATACTATCTATAAGAGACAAAATTATGCTCGGATGGATGTCGGCGCAGCAATTTGTATAAAAATGGAAGTTAGTTCACTTGAAAGTTTTTGGCAAAAATGAAACCGCAATATATTCGGATGACCTGCGTTATTTCTACGATTGGATTGATCATTGGACTGACCAAGAAGTTGTGAATTAAAAAATAATTCGATGCGTTCGCAGAAATACTTGAAAACAGCATAAACTTTTTTCATGCTAGGGTTAATTGTGTGAAAAGCCGTCATAGATAACATAAGTTTCCCAATCAGTTACAAAATGTACTAACTTTTATCCAAAAGTAAATCGTTTAGTCATTTGAAATTTAAGTCAAGAAAGGGTTTTTTTTTTTGGCTGTTTTTTTTTTTTAAATCTCTCAAAGTTCATTTTTTATTTTTACGTATCTAATTATGTGTAACGCTTTCGCCCCTTATTTTCCCTGTCTAGTTCTAACAATATAGTAAAGAATTATTTAATAAGTGTCAGAATGGCGACTTAAGCATTTTGGGTTTTAAGATATTTTTACATTTTCAGGTTATCACTATTAAATCAAGCTTGAATTATTTTGCCATCCTATTTCAAAGGTATCGCCTTCGTTTGTGTTAACATCTGCAACTGAATATCGTTTTTCAGATAATCTGAAATATTCATTTGCAAGTTTTTAAAAAAGGAAAATATATCGCAGATAAACAAAGAGACACAAACAATGATATATAGAGAAACAGCACGAGGAGTAAATTAACGATTTTAGATTAAGTTTCTTGATGTCGGTATATGAAAGCAACCACAATGCATTTCTAAGTTAAATTTAACATTAAAATATGGACATCGTGTTTCTTGATGTTAGTAGCGAGTGGGGGCACCATAGGCTCTATGTGGGCTTTAGTGTTAAATTTGGTCGTTTGCACTCTGGGGTCTATGGGAATTCAACACAGGGAATGTATATCGGCAATGGATTGGGCCTGTCTAAGGTCAATAAGAATTGGAGAAGGGCAAGGTCACGGTACTGGACACTGGCAACAATGTTTCAAGTGACTGACTTCAATCGTGTGGAACAGTGTGGCAAGCGGCAGACCTGAATACGCGCCACTCTAGGGACAAATAGAGACACAGACATAGACACGTGGTTAGAGACAGGGCTAGAGACATAGACAGAGACATAGACATATGACACAAACATAGATTTATGAACATGAAAAGGGCCTTTTTCCTTTTTAACACGATTCAGTTAACATAGACTGCATCGCACGGATCTTCTTCTCTTCCTCGAACTTCGTCTGACCTCTAGACCGTAGATTAAGACTCTCTTCAGACAGCATTGTCTCTCCACATAGATCCTCCGTTTCCAAAGGGCTGTATCAGTCATCTGGGTAATTGCCCATGATGAGTTGACATACATGGAATAGTCCGGGTCGAACAGTGTCGACTATATGAGGGTAGATTTTTGTTGTTGTTGTTGTTGTTGTAGGGTTTAACGCCATTTTCAGCACAAGATAGGCTATACATGGGGGCCAGTATTAATGGTGGAGGAAGAACCGGGGAAAACCCCGGAAAGAACCACCGACCCACGAGAAGCTACTGGCAAGCTTTCTCACATACCCACATTGGCCGAACCCGAGACTCGAACCCACGCAGACAGAGGTGAGATACTAGTGATCCATAACAGTGAGCGCTTTAGACCACTCGGCCACTCGGGGCCCCTATGAGGGTAGACGATTCTACGTTAGTTCACATCTTGTGACGAAAACAGGTGAATGGAATAATGTGAACCGCGTTCTTTATAGCGGAAGAGCGGATCGAAACGGATCGAATTCTTTCACCAATCCTAACACGCGTTACAACATTCAGTCACAGTGCAGAGTCTGTCTTCCAATCCGAAGAGAGCTGCCTGCGACGTCGCATTCCTTATATAGGTGCGCTAGCGTCTGTGCGCAGTCAATCAATGCCACAGAGTTAGAATATGATGGAAACAAAGAAGATGTTGAATTGGGGTGCACCGGCCGTGGAGACGAGAAGTGATGGCATAGCAGCGGATACCAAAGCAAACACAGTCCTGCTTCCAGAAGAGAACGACTTTAATTGAGATTTAATTGATTTTCTCTCTTCTTCACAAGAATTTGCTCCGGTATCAGCAACTTCACCACCTTCTC
Source organism: Megalonaias nervosa (assembly GCA_016617855.1). NCBI lineage: Eukaryota > Metazoa > Mollusca > Bivalvia > Unionida > Unionidae > Megalonaias > Megalonaias nervosa. Next base: position 33,310 of record JAECUM010044689.1, on the reverse strand, counting down.
CTTCCTCACCGTACGTAGAGGATTTTAAACAGAGACAGAAAGAAGAATTGAAGAAATTTTTGCAAGAGCAGAAAGAAGCAGAACAAGCCTTTCTCATTCAACAGCAATAGCGAGAAGAAGAAGAGGCAAGAAGAAAACGACATCAAGAATAAGAAGCAGAGCAGAAACAAGGTCTAGGAGAGAAGGAGAACAGTGAACCTCAAACGGTAATGGTACTCTTAGACATTTTGGAAGATTTAAGGAGTCTGAAACAAATGTATCAGACTTCTTTAATACGACCCAAGAGAAAAAGACCTTTCCGAGCCAAACAGTTCAACCCCGTCCACGCACCTACTACGCCTGAGATACCAACTCTAGTGATCTCTACAAAATCATCGACAGTAGCAGGTCCAGAAGTAGGCCTTGGCCGTGGCAAAGGGATAAGGCAGTTAAAGCTCATTACTTCAAGTTCCTGAGTTTGTCTTTTTTTTAAAAAAAAAAAAAAAACAATCACCCAACGGTCCTTTCCAGGGCCACACATCTCTCTCGAAAAGAGACTACTCAGTGTTTGCCAAAATCAATTAAAACTAAAAATCCCTTTTTTCACTGTGATGGACGTGTATGGTTGAGTGAGTGTAGGTCATTTGTACAAATTTACAATTCAATTTCAAAATACATCACTTTAAAAAGTTTATTTTCTTCTCCTTCGTCTTTTCACTTTCTCCTTTTTTGAATTTCTTCACTGTCACTGGTTTTTCCTCTTCTTCCTCACTTTCTTCTCGTCTTCTTTTCTTCTCTTTCTTCTCTTTCTGGACGTGTCTGGGTTCTTCCTTTTAGGAGAGTACCTCATCTTCCTGTTCGGAATCCCTCTCTTTTTCCTTCTGTTCCTGTTGTTTCATAGGACAGTCTGAAGACCAATATCCTTTACTTGACAATGATAACAGGTATCTTGACTTTTGTCTCTTTTGACGCTTGTCTTGCTTTGACGTTGTGGACATTCAGAAGACCAGATATAGTAAGTATCTTGACTTTTATCTCTGAAGAAAACCTTCGTATGACACCTCGCAAAGCTCTGATCAGAAGTTCGATCTGTGTTGGATTCTCCATCTTTCTCGTAGGATTGAGAGTGAAATGAATACTTTGAGAGAAGACTCTGACCCTTTACATAGGGAAGACACTGACCTTACATTGATATATAGGGGACCATGGTGTTTAAAATGTAGTCGTTTGACTTTTTGCAAGATGAAACGATCGCATAATTTCGTGAAGGTAGGAGAAGAAAGTAAGAGGCAGAAACGTGATCTATCGCCTTGCACAATAGCTGAACTCTTGGCTCAAATCCATGCCAGGGACTTTGAAGATGACATCAGTGAGCCAGAATCCAGACCTAGAGAGTCTACGTCAAACCAAAGTCCGCCACCATTAACACCTGAAAACTACCACCACATTCGAGAGACGGATAAACGCTCCTCTAGAAAATTTAGAACCACGGCTTATACGTGCACAGTGAAGTTTAAAGATTTCAAGTCCGACGTACCGTTGGAGAAAGCAGAAGAGTTCATCACCGATTTGTAGTTTAGCAGATCAGCGGAACTGACACGTCCCAAAGTCATCGACAAGATTCAACACATGCAGCAATACAACGACATGTTTCACATCACCGATGGAAAAGCGACACTGTACATGGCTCAAGTTTCTCATCCCAAAGGGACCGGACGCAAAAAGGTGTTACTGGTGGACGACCTTCGTAGCACCAAAACGAGTCTCGTCCGAATTAACAACCCTCAAGACCAGATGTGTTTAGCCCGTGCCATCATGGTGGGCCAAATATATGCCGACAAGAACGACAAGGCAGAATGGAAAAGAGCCTGGCAAACTATTCAGAAATTGAGCCGAGCCAAACAAGGAAGAGCAGCAGAACTTCTGTTACAGCAAGCGGGGATATCTAAAGACACACCCTGTGGCATTCCTGAAATGCAAAAATTGCAAGACGTCTTGGCTTCACGCTATGCCTTGAAAGTGCACCCTCAAGAAGGGCGCGGCCCTCTGTTGTTTCTAGGCAAAAATTTCAAAGACGTAAATTACATTCAAGTTTATCATCACGATGAACATTTCGATGCCATTACCAATATCACTGGATTCCTGGGATAAAGTTATTATTGTGAGAAATGTGATTGTGGGTATAACAATCGAGAGCAACACAAGCTTTGTGGATTGACATATCCAGGATGTTTGGCCTGTAAACTCTGCCTTGACGAAGGACAAAAAACGAGTGCACTGCTCAGCTTGTCAGCGCACTTTTGTCAGCCCTACCTGTTACCAACAACATCTGAAGACGCAAGGTTCAGAGCAGAATAGTGCTTATCAACTCCAGAAATGTTGTTCTGCTTGTGGAAAAATCATACGTACCAATAGTGCCAAGGCACACCTATGTCCAGGAAAGAAACGATCTCACATTTGTCACCAAATCGTGGACTTTGAACACGAATGCTACATTCAAAACTACCAACCCCAAGATAAATAGGAAGATGACCAGAAGAAGAAACGGAATTTCATCTTTTTCGATTTCGAATGCATGCTCACACTGTAGCAAGATTCCTGGAGGACGTGAAGAAAATCTTTCGAGGACCAAATACCCTGATAGATTTTGCCCAATGGATCTTACTCCCTATCGACGAGACATGGAGCCAAGAAGGCATCAAACGTTACGGAGATTGCCATCGCTATGCCATGGTGATGTCTCACAATTTCTCGGGATACGATGGCTTGTTTCTTCTGAAATACTATACGAAACAAAGTACCGAACACCCTAAAGTCACCTTGAACGGAGCCAAAATCATCTCCGTGCAAGTGGGACAAGTGTAGTTTAAAGATTCGATGAGTTACTTGGCCATGCATTTCAGTCGAATGCCTAAAACATTTGGAATGACAGAAATGGTCAAAGGCTATTTTCCGCACTTTTTCAATACCGAAGCCAATCAACACGCCGCTCTTCTCCATTTTCCTGATGCCCACTACTGCGACCCAGACAACATGTGCACCGAACAACGAGAAGCTTTCTACGTTTGGTAGCACACTCACCCCTCGGACCCCTTTGACTTTCAGGAAGAAATCTTAAAGTATTGTCGTCCCGCCTTGGACATTTTACGGCGCTGCTGTGGAAAATGTTGAGAATTGTTCATGGAGCACGGAGTGGTCGAGCCTGCTTTGAAAAAAGCCTGCACCATTGCCAAAGCGTGTTCCTTAGTGTACCGCAAACGATTTATGCGCGAGAAGATTCTGGCTGTCATACGCCCTCAAACGACGAATTTTGTCAAACGGCAATACTCGGTCAAAGCACTACGCTCGCTACCTTACTTGTGCGACAAGGAAGACAAATGGATCCAACATGGCAGAAACGGAGGAGGTGAAAAGACCATCGCAACGTATTCGGTGGATGGCTGGGACTTGGAAAATCCTAAGATGGTGTACGAGTTTAACGGGTGCTTATTTCACGGATGTCGGATCTGCTACCCTCAACCGTACACAAAAAATGAATTTTTACAACGTACCATGGAAGACTTGTAAGAGGCTACTTGTCTGCGGCGCTTAAAGTTAGAATAGCAAGGATACCAAGTGGTAGAAATGTGGGAACACGAGTATGATCACCGTTTGAAAACCGATCCCGAGTTTAAACGCATCGTGGAAAGTTACAAGCTAGTATACTCTCTGAATCCGCGGGAGAATTTGTACAGAGGACGGACAAATGCCACCTGTTTGCTGTACCACGCCGACGAGGAGAAAGGAGAAGAAATCAAGTAATTGGACATGTGTTCGCTGTATCCTTACGTTTGTAAAATATTGTCACTTTTCCGCAGGGCACCCACAATTGCTGACGGAACGCATCGACCTGGACAACATTCGACAATAGGAAGGATTGATCAAATGTAAAGTCTTGCTTAACACGGGATTGTATCATACAGTTTTCCCTCACCACTGCCAAGGAAAACTGATGTTTCCCTTGTGCCGTACTTGTGCCGAAACGTGCAACCAAGACCAACCTTGTCAGCACACCCAGGAAGAACGAGCCTTGCCAGGAACGTGGGTCAGCGTGGAATTGTTTAAAACTCTGGGCCTGGGATACCAATTGTTAGAAGTGTATGAAGTGTACCACTTTCCCCAGACAGAACAGTACCACAAGGGTGACGAGACTCAGAAAAGCATTTTCGCAGACTACGTGGATGTCTTTTTGAAACTGAAACAAGAAGCCAGTGGTTATCCTTGCTGGTGCCACACTCCCGAAGACCAAAAGAAATTCAAGGAGAAATACTTGGAGCAGGAAGGCATCACTTTAGATCACATGGAGAAAAACGAAGGAAGGCGATTGTTAGCCAAAGTTATGTTGAATTACTTGTGGGGCAAAATGGCATAACGGCCGTGTTTACCCAAGACGGAGTATTTGTCCGATCCTTCCTGCTACTTCCAGATGAGTCACGACAAAACCAAATACATGAAACACGTGGGCGTCCTTCGTGAAGACTTGATCCTAGTCAATTACGAAGAAGAACCTGAGTTTGTAGAGGCTGACGAATTTAGAAATGTCATCGTTGCGTCCTACGTGACAGCCCATGCTCGCTTAAAATTGTACGAAGCTTTAGAATTGTTAGGAGATCGTGTGCTGTAGTTTGACATAGACAGTTGCATCTACATCGATAGCCTGGGTCACCGGAACCCTGACATCGGAGGAGACCGTTTAGGAGCCTGGACGGACGAGCATCCCAACAACAAGATTCTTAGTTTTGCTAGTGGCGGTCCCAAAAATTACTGCTACGAATACCGGGACCCCAAGGAGAAGTGCACACGGAGTGTAAAGTCAAAGGATTGACACTCAGTTATCGCACGAGTCAAGTGGTAAACTTTGGAGTATTGAAAGAAGCCTTGCAGTCTGGTGAGGATCAAGATTTTAAAGTGATCACCTACCAACATCACAAGATTGTACGTTTAGCCACACACCAAATCGCCAGTCGGCTTTTCGAAAAAATGTATCACCTCTTGTACCAGAAGTGAGTGCGGCATCCCAAACACTTCACTTTACCTTACGGACACACTGGTATAAAAGAATGGTTCCAAGACGATAGCCACCAACAAGAAGGATGACTTCGACACAGCAAGAATCGATCGAGGGACCCATTGAGAACCCCAAGTTTAAACAATACAATTTTCTTGTCTTCTTGCCTGCCAATTGTGATTGTGCCAGTAGACTGGAAACATTTCAAAAATGGCCCACGGATAAAAAAGGATTACCTACTTCGAATGTTTTAGCTAGAACAGGATTTGTCTACTTGGGGCCTGAGACTGGATTCGAATACGAAGTATAGTGTTTCAGTTGTGATGTGAGGTTGCGTATGGATTAATGTATCTATAACGATTCAGCTATTCTGGAACATACTCAATGGTCTAAGCACTGCCCTTACCTTTCTATGGCCTTTCCACCCATCACACTGCGGTACATTTATGACGGAACGATAGAGAAGGTGGTACCGTTGTCCAGGAAGAAAAAAAGGAAGACTTCCAAACTAGGCATAAGAAAAGAAAGATTTACAAGTTCGAGACTTCATTACGACTAGTACAAAAAGGGGAAATGTCCAAGACCGATAGTTCATTCTGACTACCATTGGCAAGCGAGAAAGATGAATCCTAACAAACAGACAACACCATTCAAGTTCGGTGATTCTCAAGTGGAGTGCGATTCTGTGCCTTGCGATTGCAGGGATGCCGTACGCTGTGACCTCGGCGATTCAGTACCACATCATGGGAACTTTGCCATCATTACTACTACTACAATACCTACCACGGAAAGTGATTCTGTGCGTGTAAAACCTGACGGATCCGAAACCGATGCCACTCGTTATCGTGGATTCTTTTCTGGTTTTCATGGTCAGTGTCATCCTAAACGTGAAACCATGCGGCTACCACCCTACGGATGTCATCCATGCCTGAGCAAACTAATGCGGGTTTCACCATACCCTCAACTAAATTAGCATGTGAAAGAAGAATATTCGTTCCCTGTGCGTTTGTCTGAATACTGCGACTTTGAACGTCGATTCCAAACCTTCCAAGGAAAGTGGCCTAAATATCTGGGAGGACATGCCCCCGAAGACTTGGCCAGAGCTCGATTTAGCTACTTGGGCGATGGTTAATAAAGCCAAGTGCTTCGGTTGCGGTGTGTCGCTTCATCAGTGGGAGCAGAAAGATTCCGTTTACCTAGAACATACTCGATGGTATCCGCACTGTCACTACCTACCTTTAGTGGGACGACCTCGGTAATCTCTTGATGGCTACATTACAAGAGAACATTCGTGGTTTGCCTGTGGAGAACGCATTTACCGAGTGTTTGTCAAAATAGAAGTCAAACGCAAAGAACAATTGAATCCGTTACGTCACCAATGTTAGAACCACTGGTACCTGAATGCTAACAAAGGACTGATTCATTTGAAAGCATTCCAATGATCAGACATTGTTTAACTGGAAGAGGACCAGAAGACTTTGGTAGCTACTCATCCTATTTCTTACAAGCTAGCCATACGACACCGAATTCCAGAGGAAGAGTTAGACGGTTACCACAATCTTCTACACAAACAAATCTTGGTTCAAGAGGAAACGTCTGAGCGACGTGTGGTGTGTGAGTTAGTGACTAAACAATTTTGTACGGTACTGAAATAATGCCGCTTCTGTGCAAAAAGTACATTAATTACCTCCGACAAAAAGAGGTATAAAAACTTGCTACCATGCCACGACCTTTATCATTAGTGATCCAACAGATTCCGTGGAAGTAAGTCAATGAGAATATTCAGACTGTGGAGGTTTACCAACACTTTTTACAAGAACCGTGTCATTTGAATTGGGGACGTCGTATGGTGTGCGTCTCAGTGACATCTTTTCTGGGATGTCGTTTACCAGCCGATTCCTTGTGGGGTCTTTACGATCTCTGTTGTGAGGTACCATCCCCGAAAGACCATTCCGGGACCCCTGTGTGACTGTGTGTTGAGCCGCCAAGACCATTACAAACTGTCCCTAGGACACCACATCTTCGTCACCAAAAATGTTGTACAGTGACTTGTTTATATTCCACTTTGATCATTTTGATGTGTATTTTATCGATGTACTTAACCACTCTGCTGTTATGTAGTTTTGTCTTTCGTGTTCAATTTTAAAAAATGTTTTGAAATAAACGTGTACTAAAAAAAAGGTATAAAAACTCTTGTCTTCCCTTCACTATGGATACCTTTGCCGTCTCTTTTCCCTCCGCCTCCACTTTCAAAGTCATCGACGAAAAGTTAGATGGTGCTTGTTGTGAGGCCTTGTATCTTCGCCATCCCTTTAACATGTTAATTGCTGGACCGAGCGGTTCAGGCAAAACCGAATTTGTCAAACGTTTGATCAAACATAAACATCATTTGATCGATCGTCCACCTCAACGTATCGTGTGGTGTTACAAAGAGTGGCAATCGGCGTAGAGTCCCCTGCGAGAAAGTCAAAGTGATTCCATCGTGTTTGTGGAAAGCATTCCTGGCGAAGACGACGGGATCGTGTCTGACTCCAGTAAACCACATCTGGTCATCTCCGACGACATGTTAGGAGAAGACGAAGAAGAAATTAAACTGTGGTTTACGCGCAAAGGGCATCATCATAATGCTAGTGTCATTTACATCACCAAATATTTGTTCAACAAAGTAAAGCCCATCGCACCATCAGTCTCAATGCTCATTACGTGGTCTTGTTTAAAAGCCCTAGAGATAAATCGCAAGTGCAAGTGTTAGCCAAACAGTTAGGAACTCCTTGGCTGACACATGCGTACGACGATGCCACTCAAAACCCTCACGCCTATTTACTCGTGGACTTAAAACCCACGACCCACGGTTATTTGCGATTTCGTACCCATCTGCTTCACCACTGGTGCCAAGACGGAGGGATTGTCTTGTACACATCCCCGTCGACTTAAAAAAAAAAAATCTATAAAAATCTCGGTCACTTTTGGTCTCTCTCACACATCGTCAACATAACGTCCCTTCAGTCTCATCTTTCCGTCAAATTCATTCGTGCCTTGTACAGCAGTCACGAAAAAATCCATAAATACGTGCTGGAGTCTTAGAGGCCAGTCTCGGAGACGTCTTACAATGGTTTTCTGTGACAGCACGTCAATTACTGCAAGGCATCGTTTACATTCCACGTCAGACCAAACGCTTTTTTGAGAGAAACAAAGTAACCTTGATGCAAATGGCAGATCCCCTCATTGACACTCAAACCAAAAAGCAAACCATCTGAAACCTGGAGGCAGCAGTTCTCTAGGAGGTGTCATCATTGTCTCCCTCTTAAAATGGGATCCCAATGCCCCCAAAGCCACTCCCCGGCCCAAACGTACCCAGAAGAAAAAGAGCAGTGGTGTCAAGATCAGGTCACAGCCCCTGAATAAGAAAAGTCTCCCAGGCAAGACCCCAGAAAGCAGCTTCTACCCGTAAGAGAGGCACTTCGGCCAGAACGCAAATTTACATCCCCATACCACGACCTGCAGTGACGGCGACCGCGTCTCCAGTAGCCTCAGGTTCTTCCACCTCCCCGTTGCTAGTGATGCCAGCCAAACCCAATTTGACACGCGTCTTTCCTAATTTGTTGAAATAATGGAACCCCGTGTCTCCAGGAACTTCTCCTCCAGGGGTGACACCCTCCACTTCTTTAGCTGCTGAGGCAGCTGCTAACAGGGTACCCTTCTCCAAAATCAAAGTCTAAGAGAGATCGGGCATGTTACAGAGTTTACTGGATTTATCCAAGCAAGAACTGTTCCGATTTAGTCCGTTACGAACACCTCCACGACGCGTGATGCCTGCCATGAAAATTATAGGACGGACCGATAATCAGTGGCGACGCATTCGACTATAAAAAGACCTGGGGAAAACTACGGGTATCAGTTTTTTTTCTGCTCCTGAACGCCAAAAGATGTCCCCTAAAAGAAGTGCACACCACCACCATTGTCGTTCTCCTGTCCAAAAATTAAAATGAAAAAGAAAGGGACAGTCTTGTCGTTTGACCCTCATCCGAAAAAACGCTGAACCAAGCAGAAAAGACCCCATCGTCCAAAGAAAAAGAGGAGCAACCAAAGGGGAGGAATTTTTTGGCGCTGGAATGGTAGAACATATGCTAAAATAGTCTGGTCTATCAAACGTTATCCAAAAATCCATCCCCCCAAAAAGATAAAAGGACGCATGTCAAGCAATGGACTGCAGTGTATTTTTTGCACCGGAACCTAAAAGATGTCCCTTAAAAGAAGTGCACACCACCACCATCGTCGTTGTCCTGTCAAAAAAGGAAAAGAAAAAAAAAGGGAGAGCCTTGTCGTTTGACCCGGCATCCGAAAAAACGCTTAGCTAAGCATCGACGTCTACCCCAGCCCAGAAAAGACTCAGTGGTCCAAAGAAAAAGTGGAACAACTAAAGTGGAGGATAATTTGGCGATATAGGAAAAAAAAGCTTTCCAGTCAATGTTAATATTGACTAATATCCGCCATTCGCAGTTGTTTCCTCTGGGTGGGTTGGTAAGTCCTGGACTGGTAACTGGGTCTCCGTGGGCTTCGTGCAGCACATACAGGGGCCACGCCACTTTTTCTTCTATTCTGATAGTTAGTCATGGCCCATGTGTCGCGCGCGCTATGTCCACTCCCTCCTCCACCTCGATTATGTAACTTCCTCCACAATCCCTCGCGGCAATGCTGGCTTAGCGGTCCGATGTTGCTACCTCGACGTCCTCTGAGTGAATGAGGGTTAGGGTATATTAACATTGACTGGAAAGCTCAGGACTGGAGCGGGAAAAAATGGCGGACTTCGGGTCGGGATGAAGACAAGAAGCTTCATTTGAGACTGAAGATAAGAACACGCCAACCGGTTCCAGTGTAGACCACCCCGGAGACAGCCTCGACGTCTACATACTCGGATTGAATACACCGAGTAACTTTCAATTTGCCTGGGTGAATATATTGGTTTTCATTTTGGCTTGAAAACCTTTTTGATAATATCTCTATCGTATAATTCGATTTTGATCCTTTTTGTTTTTCCACCATCAAAATTTCTCGTCTATTTTGTTTATTTATTATTATTATTTGACTTAGCTGATTGGTACAGTTTAGGAAATTAATGTACACTTTGTACACTAAATTCCAACTTTGAATTATACGAACAACAAAAATTTTCAAACTTATTTTATTTGGTTAATTGCATAGGTGGCTTACACAATATTGGTAATAGGTTTTGTCCCCTAATCTAACTGGACTAAATTTGGCAATTTAAAGTACGGTCTGGGGTTTTGGGGCGTACACGACGTCTATTGCTGTAGCGCTCGCGCACTTCTGGATCCTTCTCCTCCTTTGCCTTTACCAGACCCAATTAAATAGTGCGAACATCGCACATTAAAGCGGGGTTGTTGTAATGGCACCATTCCCACAACCCCCGACCAATTAAAAATCTCGACACTCGAGAATTAACCAGTCGCGTAAGCTCTTGTTAGCATATGCGACTTTAATCCATCTTAGTAGTAGTACTCTGCTATTCCAGCGTTCACTCGTTAACATTCAAGATGAGTAGAATCACAAAACGGTTGGAGCTCCAGATGCATCTGGAATATGCTAGGCGAATCCTGGACGAACTAGCCATGGAGGCAATCCAGGAAGAAGCTAGAATTGAAGAGGAGGAAAAGGAAAAAAAGAAGATGTGTCTGTGGTGCCCGGCCATGGAGGAGCCATCATTAACCAGGTGTATCTGAAGTTAGAAAGAACAGCCCTTCTCAGGGCTAACCAGATCTCTAGAAAAGAGAGACTGATCAAGTTGCCAATCATATAATTTTGTGTGTGTATCTGTTCTGGGTGCGTGCGCGTACGTATGTGTATTTTTGTTTGTGTGCGTGCGCGTACGTGTATGTGTTTGTGTGTCTTCTTTCCCTTTAAAAAAAACCCGTGTCCCTACACTCATGAGTGTTTGTTTTGTGTGAATGTAAAGTAGTGACACTATAAACATAACACCTTTGCTGATGTGATTGTATGTAATGGTGTGTTTTGTACGTAAGAAATTTCCTTTTCCAACTATATATTGATAGAAAGTATAGTGGTGTTGTTAGTATTAGTGTATTGTTTTGTATAAAAAAATTATTTTAGGTTAACTTATATCACTATGGGCTGTTTAGCATGTGATATGGGTAGTTGGTAAGAGGGGATGTTTTCCTTTATGTCCGTGCTTCAGACATATAAAATATAGCGTTCGTCACTGTAATAGTCAAACACCAGGGCCTTCCAAAACCACACAAATAATGAACATAGACGAACAAATGGAATACAGTGAACTAATAGACAGTCTTAGCAGTCCATTCTGGAACAAAAAGAAATTAGCGAAACAGCCACCAACAGTAAACTATTCAGACAAAGGTAAACAGCCAATGAAAAAACCACAAGAAGCAAAAACAAAAACCGAACCACACGCACACCAAAACACTAAAAAACAAGCGCAAAACGGGGAAAAAGAATAAAAAACCTAGTACAAAGCAATAGACAATACAACCAAACCCAAAACAAGCCAAAACCAAACCAAAATTTACCAACTAACCAAAAACCAGAACAAGCAACTAGACATAGGCAAAATTACTACCCAATCAACCTCACAATATATCTAAAAAGCAAAAACACCAAGTTTCTCAATCTTAGCTCAAGAAGCATAGCAGCAACACTCACAAAACCGCACGGAGGGGAATTCACAATAATTCGACCAAACAAGGACTACATAATTATCCGTTGCAGCACTATGACGCAACTAGCCAAATACATGGAAATTGAGTACATCGCCTCAGTCAGAGTTAACATCACAAGACACACTGCACTGACAGGAAATTCCCCAAAAATAACAAACACAATAATCAGTAGAACTGAACAAAAATGTGCAAACTGCACAGGACCCCACCACCCCAAATCACACGAATGCATCTACTCCATAAGAGAATTTGATATAGTCCAGCATATGGACCGCGACCAAATTACATACAAAGAGGCCAAAAGCAAAGTAAATCAAAAATGCAACATGAAACAAAATCCATATCGCACGTCCACAAGCAATAAACAAGCCAATAACTTAAGAAGTCAGGACAAAACTTAACAAATACCAATAAGAAAGAGATTAAAAGTAGCAGAGAAGACAATCCGCATGCAACCAAATTAATCAAACAAAACACAAAAACCAAAATAAGCGCAGCTAACCTGAAAACTAACCAGACACCCAAACAAAACACAGGAAACAACCAAATTTCAAAAAACGCATGAACAGAAGATAATAAAGCCAATAAACAGTCCAAACTATATACAACAAACACGGTACTCGAATATATCAGTGAACTTATCAATAAACTTAGCAATAATATCGCGCTAATCACCAAACGCAATCAAATCCCATCTGATTTGGCACATCAACTCCTAAACAAACTATCAAAAGAAAACTTCCCACTCAGTAAGAACAGTGTATAACGACTCCAAATTAACAAAATCATTAAAGACCAAAAAATGATATGTATCCCACACAGTGTAAATGCCTGATACTGTGGCAGTGGAACTGCCGCGGAATCATTAAAAATATACCTGAATTAATTCAAAAAATAAACGCAGAACAACAGAAACCAGATATCATATGCCTGCAAGAAACTCACCTAACAAAGGCCACTAGGGTTATCCCAAAAATACCAGGATATTCAACAATATACATAAAAAAAAACCCCAGAAAAATGGGAAACAAAAGGGAGGCCTAGTAACCTATATCAGCGGTGAATACAACTATGAAAATCAAGACATACCTGACATGATCGAAACGCAAGCTATAACAATTAACACCGGACGCCTCATCATAAAACTGCTTAATATCTATAACTCGGGAGGCGATAATCACATCTCAATCGAAAATTATAAGAGACTAACAACCGACAAAACGGAAAACCTCATTATATGTGGGGACTTTAACGCACATAGTGCAAGATGGGGAGGCATAAAACAAAACCAGAGGGGAAAATTACTAGAGAAATGAACTGCTGAAGCCAACCTAGTTATACTCAATGACGGATCATGGACAAAAATCGACCCCATAAACGGCACACTATCAGCAATCGACCTCACCATCGTCACACCCAAATTGGCACAAATCACAAACCGGGAAGTTGATCAAAACAGCACACTAGGAAGCGATCACTTCCCCATAATAGTCACCCTCAATATAATGACCCAAATAAATCCCACCAAAAGCAGAACAAGATGGAGATGTGATAAAGCGGACTGGAACCAATTTAACACCATCCTATCAAAAGTAACCCTAAATGATCTCTATGATTACGACACCGACAAATTTAATCAAAACATTGTAAAAGTAATAAATGAAGCAGCCACACAAAGCAGCCCTAACACTGGAGGTCAACAATGTAAACCCACTGTCCCATGGTGGAATGACGACTGTAGAATAGCGCTTAAAAACAAGAAAAAAGCTCTAAATCGATTTAAACATACAGGAAAGTCAAATGACTTCAGAACATACAAAGCTTGAGGAATAGAACTAAAAACAATTATCCAAAATGCGAAAGACAAATCATGGCAAGACTTCTGCACTAATATAAATATAAAAACCAACTCTAAACAGGTCTGTGATAAGATTAGAGCAATAAAAGGTAAAACTAAACCACAGACCCCAAAACTAACCGGAAACTTAACTGACAAAGAAAAGGCAAACCGATTGGCAGCACACTTTTCAGGTATGAGTAGTAACACCAACCATACCAAAAAATTCCAAGAACACCGCCAAAAAGTAGAACAAAAACACGCAAACCTTTTCACTGACCTAGGATCCCAGCAATCGCATCTAAATGAGGACTTTACCATAAAAGAATGGATAACCGAACTAGCTAAGAAAAAGGCATCCTCACCCGGGGAAGATAAACTAGGTTATGAAATGTATAAACATAGAAGGAATAATATTAAAACACTTCAACAAAATTTGGCACAAAGGGAAACTAGCTAAAAAGCTGGAAAACAGCAATAGTAATACCAATTCCAAAACCGGGCAAAGATCCATCCGACATCAATGTCTATAGGCCAATATCACTAACAGAAAACATTGGCAAAATAATGGAAATTATGATAAATGAAAGACTCAAATACCACCTGGAAAGCAACAAATATATTTCGGATAACTAAGGCGGCTTTCGGAACAAAAGATCCACTATAGATCACTTATTATGACTAGAATCAGCTATTAAGCTAGCCTTTAATGCTAAATGCAAGTGCAACCGACACCTGACTGCTGTACTCCCGGACTTGGAAAAAACATTTGATCTAGTGTGGAGGAAAGGTCTAATCGCAAAATTAAATCACTATGGTATAACCGGCCGCATATATAACTGGATATCAGACTTCTTGAAAGATCGGAAAATAATAACAAGAGTAGGAGACCAATATTCAATATTCAATCACAAGGGAAAACTTCCTGAAAGAAACAAATTATATAATTAAACAACTGGTCATCAACAACCAAACGATAGAATTCATGTGGGTACCTTCTCATGGAATAGTAGGTAACGAAAAAGCAGACCAAATTGCAAAACAAAATCTGCAAAAGCCTACCACAATGCCACTAACTTATAGCGTACAAGAGCTATACAGCATCATCAGAGCTAAGATTGATACCAAGGGCAAGAATCATGGGGAAAAAGCCCAAAAGGACGAACCCACCATTCGATGCAAAGTAAACCCACAAGAAAAGTCAAACCACCGACATCTGTCAAAAGTCAAGATCAAATACTCATCAACAGAATACGGATAGGTAAAACCAAACTTGCCAGCAGCTTCGGGAAACATCTGGCAAGTAATACATTCTCACATGGCAATTGCCCCCACTGCCCTTGCCCAGAAAACTTACATCATGTCTTCAACACCTGCCCGAAGTACAAGAATCAAAGGACTATATTTAGGAAAAATCAAAAAGCTATAGGATCCCCATCGACCTATCCAGAATTTCTAGAAAGTCAAAATACAAACTTAGGTGTAACATACCAAAACAAAACCAAACCTTCTTCACGGATATTGGGATAAAGGGAGGCATATAAAATATACCACTAATATCGAAGTAGGATAAAAAATAAAACTAACCAAGCAACAACCCACCTAAAACAAGTAGGATATAAAACTTATCAAATACATAAATTAAATAGGCCTCAAAACAACAAATATCAGATGGATGTCTTTGAAATGTCGTTGGGACCTGATTATTCAGCAAAGACATCTAACTTTCACAAAAGCTTTTCATAGGCCAAAAAAAAAAAACAACAACTAAACAACAGTAGGCTATAACAACTTAACAAACACATAAACGAATCAAACAGGATTTAAAACAACAAGATATCAGATGGATGTCTTTGAAATGTCGTTGGGTCCTGAGTATTCAACAAAGACATCTGTCTTCTATTAAGACCAACATCAAACATATAAACAAATTAAATAAAGAAACAAATTCATTAAAGAAATATAAATACAAACAATCAAAATAGGTTGCACCAACATTAAGGAACAAAAATTAAAATTACAGGGCAAAATAAGAACTAATCTGCCTCCCAAGGCCATACCACGGGCACAACGGACAACTAACCACAAACAACACAATAACACAGCAATAACCACTCCAAACAGAATAGGATTATAACATCTTTTACATACCACAAAGGTGACCGCAGATTGTCAATAAGAAGACAAATAAATTAATATGACCAAGGTAATACCAACAAACCTAGGAGGTTAAATAAGACCCAAAACTTAAACTATATGAGGTGGTCTAATCCCCAGGACCATCAGGCCCAGCTGCACAATGCGGCAAACAAAAATCTAGAAAACTTACGTAAGACCCCAAAAACTTAGATTATATGAGGTGGTCTAATACCCAGGACCATCAGGCCCAGCTGCACAACGCGGCAACCAAAACAACGCAGGAATTACATAGGACCCATGACTTAGAATATATGAGGTGGTCTAACGCCCAGGATCATCAGGCCCGGCTGCACAAAGCGGCACCATAAATAGCTAGGAATTACTTTAGAACTCCATTCACGAACCATAAAATTAAGACATATAAGGTGATCCAACATCCAGGATCATCAGGCCCGGCTACACAATGTAGCAACCAAAACAAGACTATCATAACTAGATAATCACTAGGCGGTCACCGGAGTGGTACTAACACCTTCAAAACAGCACAGAATAATCTTCGAAATTGGGTCAAGACCATTTTATTTTCGGAAATGGGGGTCAAAATTACAACCTGGAAAATAAGGACGTCTTCCGTGTGCCTGAGCGCCTCCTGAGCCACCCGCCTACCTTTTCCTCCTCCAGATATCATAATTAAGTAATGTGCCTTGCACACATAAATGTTTCCGACAATACTTAAACCTGACACCCAGTAAATCTAAACCTTATTTTTTACATGAGTGTGTGGGTCAATTCCCACTCATGTACCCAGGATAGTAGATACAGACATCATGAGTGAGTGTTGGCTCTAATCCCATTCATGGCAAACCTTACATACAGGACAACTGGGGCTCATTGACCCACAACCTGTCGGATAAATTAAATAGCGCTCTATGAGTGCAGTAATGTGCTGGGGATGAGGCACTATTTCCTTCCCCAGCGATCAATTAACAGCCTGCTTTGCAGGCATAAACTAGTCGCGCATGTCCGAATGGGCGAAAGCGACTCTAATTTAAGACATCAACAAAGTTTAGCTGCCCTCGTTGACCAGTCAACACTTTCAAAAACGGATTTAGTGAATAATTTAAAACATGGTTGATATTGGATGATGGATGCAGCATATGTGGTAGAAAGGCTTGTGAATGAATGGAGGTATCCAGTTACCCTTGACATCGTGACAAGTCAAGTGAGGAGTCTAAAAGCAGCCAGAGATCTGGTCAAAGACGTCATAGAGGTAGAAGTGGAGAAGCTGAGAGGATTTATTACGTCTGAACATGTTAAAGTGGGAAAACTGAAGGAGGCTCGTTATGGTGTGACAAAAGTAAGGAACATTTTAGAAGAAATAGAGAATTTAACAGATTGGTCTTTTGTGAAGTGGGGATTAGAAAAATTAAATAAAGCAGAACAAATTGTTAGAAAGGTGATGGAAGAGGAAGTGAAGAAGATAAAATCTACCTGGGCTAAGGAGAGAAAGGAGAAAGAAAATAGAAAGAAAAAAGTGGACTTTGAGAAACTGAATGAAAATTGGATAAAGGTGCAGGAAAAGTTCAGAGCGATGGGACATCCTGACTGGATACCAGAGAATGAAACGAAGAAAAAGAAAGGAATAATAGAGAAAGTGAGGAGATGGTGGAAGAAATGGAGAAAATAGAAGAAGAACCCAAAGGCCCCTTTTCAGGGCCACTCCATTGTCTCGAAAAGATATATATTCTCTCTTGCCTAAAACATTTTTAGTTAATTTTTTTTGTGTGATAGATTTATGTTCATAAATCTATGTTTGTGTCATATGTCTATGTCTTTGTCTATAACCCTGTCTCTAACCACGTGTATAACCATATCTCTGTGTGTATGTCTCTATTTGTCCCTAGAGTATCGGGTATTCAGGTCAGCCCCTTGCCAAACTGTTCCGCCCGATTGAGGTTAGCCACTTGCAAAATTGTTGCCAGTGTCCAGTACCTTGACGTCACCCCTCTCCAATTCCTATTGACCCTAGACAGGCCAAATCCATTGCCGCTATACATTCCCTATGTTAAATTCCCCATGTTAAATTCCCATAGACCCCAGAGTGCAAACGACCAAATTGAACACTAAAGATCCCCCATAGACCCTGGCGTGCCCCCACTCACTACTGATGTTGGTATATGAAAGTAACTTCAGTGCTTTATTAAGTTAAAATTTACCTGATAATATGAACAGTCCGTTGAGATCAAATTCTAAATTAGAAAAAAGTTAATGGAACGTCAAATGAGTTGTTTTAAAAGTAATGCTTTGAAAGGCAGTATTGCCTCTATTACATTGATTTCTACTTAACACTCACAAGTGTGTTTAGTGACTAAGTAATTTAGTAACTTTAGCAATCAAAACTCGGAACACAACTTCGTTCGCTAATGTCCATAATACACTGGCCAGGGATGAAGGTCATTTACATGTTGATCTGTCTCGCTGGGGCCAAAAAAAACACTATTTTCCTGTCAAATATTTTATGAAATGATTATTTCCAAGTTTACCCATAATACTGACTAGCGTTCAAAACCTTTATGATTTCACAAATAAACTGCCA
Source organism: Megalonaias nervosa (assembly GCA_016617855.1). NCBI lineage: Eukaryota > Metazoa > Mollusca > Bivalvia > Unionida > Unionidae > Megalonaias > Megalonaias nervosa. The sequence goes on along the minus strand of JAECUM010044689.1, from coordinate 14,996 downwards.
AACAAAATACACTAAATCTACAAGTGTAGGTGTAACGTCGTTGCTGTTTGTCACTGCCTATTGTCTGGGAAATTTCGTTCTAATTTTAAAACTAAAAATAGATACAATTCCCAAGTCATATATTGGATGAATGATTCGGCGAATGGCTGGCTGGCTAGATAGTTACTGCCGATTCGATCAATCGATCGAGATATTGAAATACTGAGAATTTATTGGCTCTTATGTTCTGATTATGTAGAATCAAAATTCAGTTCCCCACCCAGCCCCTCACCCCCACCGCACGAGCCTGTATTTGTTTCTATTCTCTGACACCACCTGAATTAAACATACAAATGGGATTTTATGGGTAAAGTTACATGGCAATTATATATCATTATATTCCTTACACAATAAATACCCCCAATACTCTCTAATCTAAATACCGAGAAATCTCTTTAAGCTTTCTTCCACCTTCCTCAAGATCCCCATGCTCCAACACCTTGCATAGACCTGTTCAGTGGGATTATCCTCTCTAAATGTAGGCCTGTCGCTTGTGACCCAAAAACTCCGGATTACCGACCGGATTTTCTCATAGGGTTTAAACTACAACTTAAATCACTTCACCCTGATCGTTCGGGCTATGATTTATCAGATATAATCGTCGCATAGTCCGAGTTTCCTCTAACAGTTCTCACTACGTTTTAGATATCTGGATAGTTATGCTGGGGTTGGAAGCCAGAGTGTATTCATTATCGAAATCATGAATCCGCTGAAACCACCTCACAGCGGCAATGAGTAGACGCTTTAAAATGAAGTTTGCAAAATTATGCGCCACTGTATCTAAACCTACCTGAAGCAAAACGATACGTAGAATATATATCTTTATAGTCATTACACTTAACCCTGAATTAATATATTTTACAAGCTGATTATCCAATATTTACGAACAGTCCACTCTTTCATGCATCATTGCTTAGTCACATAACAGCCAAACAGTGCCGGATCAAGGCCTTCAAGGGCCCTAAGCACTGACAATATTATGGTCTCCCCCCAAAAAAAGAATGTGAACTACCCCCCCCCAACCAAAACAACAAAACAACCCCAACAAAAACAACAAAAATTCCAACAATATTAAAAGCTACTTTTCGCTTGGGAAAATACCAGTGTTGCCATCATTCTAAATTCAAAATACTCGCACATGATGATCGTAATGGTCAGATATAATTAATTCTATTTTATCATCAACAGTTAATTTGAATTTTTTTTTCTGGTGGCCCTCTTTGGCTGGTTCCCTAAGCGTGTACTTAGTGTCCTTAATGGATAATCCGGCACTGCTGTCAAATCTAAACTTCCGTAAGTATGTAATCCGTATCACTTGATACTTCAACACCTGACGCTAAGACAAATGTTGACCGCGAGATTTGGATCACGTGAACATGCAATGCAAGAAATTGTAAAGCATGGCCGCTTATATATGTTTAATTGTTAAGAACTAGAAGAGAAATATTGAACTTATCGGTATGAAGCAGGTAGAATTCGATACAATATCGCATAAGTATACTATCCTCTTTATACCATATACCTCTACCCGCGTGTTTTCTGCGCTTTCCATGTTTTTGATAGGGAATACGCTCTCCCCCACCCACCCTCGTCCCCGCTGTAGCGGGCGGGGCGGTTGTCCCGGTTGCCAAAACAGCTGATACAAATTAAATTGCAGGAAAATGATTGGCGGGGCCATCATCGTCGCCCCGGGCGCCATTTACCCTTAGTACGCCACTGCCCCACTTGCCCACATACTAAGCTAAAACAATGTATCTAATTCGAGGTGAGAAATGTCAGAGGAACTCCGGACTACTTGTCGGATAACACTACCTCAGCTCAGACCAGCTGCCTATGACCTCCTGTAATCTTCGGACCTACTCACTACTAGATCGCTCAACTCGCGCCATCGCTGAACTCCATCCTTGACAGCCTCGAGATTCCTTACTATATACATCGGATCGCTACTTCCAAACCTCAATAATACCTGATGTCAAAACCAAACATTCGTACATCATCATTTTGGAAATCAGGAAACATTTTACCCAATCCAAAATGCGATTGCATCTTTCAAATCGCCAAGATGGAAAGCTTCTAGTCATTATTTATTCAATACTCTTCACTGAGAACACCTTTTAATTTCTGTATCACAGTACTGGAACCGGTGCTTCTGTATTCTCTTATTCCTTGTAGATCTATACAACTTTTTGCCGGTGCTAATAACAATGTCGGAAAAAAACCCAGAAGTTACCGAAGAAAGAAAAAATCAGACACACAAGGTACCGACATATGACCAAATCAGTCACACTGATGACCTCCTGTAGGTGCAAGAATTCTGTGGTAAAATTAACACTGGCTCAGATGGACCTGTATTGTGTTTTATAAATGAGTAAAATAACTTTTAAAAACTTTGGTCGTTGTGAAAAAGTTGTATTCCAATCAAGTCCGCACTGTGCCATTTGACTGGGATTCTAAATATTTCGTCTGTGGTAATTCCGAAACGAGCATGATATATACCCCATATTTGGCATGACACAGTGGGCAATATGCGCTTTGTATCAGTCTTTCAAAACTTACTATCGGAGTGAGTAGATGAAAGATTCTTGAATGGCTCCATTCTACAGAAAAATGTACTGTACATGCTGCATTTGTAAACTTTCCACACGCCTGACCCCATCTTGATTCTCTCTCTACACGACTTGCTCGAACAGAACAGTTGGCACTGTGCCTAGATCGAATTATGTTTTAGTCGATTGGGATTCTACATATTCCCACCGTACTAATTCCTACAATGCATGGGCTGCCTTACATCACCAGGTCACTGCCTTAATCACCAAATCCTGCATTTACCTGAAGGTAGACATAATCAGGGTTACAATTAAGATACGAGAAAAGGGTTACTTGTTAAGTTTTAAAAATAAATCAAAACCTTCCACAACAAAGTATTAGAAACAGCTGTTAGAGTGAACTTAAAAAGTACATTGTACGTGATTGACTTTTCAAGAAATAGTATACGTTCTTCCCACAGCTCAATTATATGTAAATAGAGTTTACATTCATAAATATAGTAATTTTAGACGCTAAACCTTACATTGACAAATATAACAGTTCTGTGCTGTATTTCAAAATCTGAATTGCGATATATTCGGGACTATTATTTGTCATTTCAGAAGAATGCAAAGTGTTTGGAATAAATTTTGACATTTTATTTTTGTATAAAAGAAAACAACGAAGATTACTAATTCTCCGCGTTCGTTCATAATTTTTGCACGGCAGAATACGTTTTTCAACCACCGAAATATACAAAGTTTTTTTTTCTGTCTGCGTGACCAAGATAAAATAATATTCATATAATCTTTCAACAATCAATGAAAATCTGCTGATCATTTTATGATTTGACACATCTTCCAATATCTATAACAAAATCTGGATCCAGAAAAATAAATTATTATTTATCAGTTAGCATCGTGATTGGAATCAATATATATTTATATGTTTTGGATCAAAGTTTATTCAATGAAATGTCCTGCAAAAGTAAAATCTGATAATATCATTATAGAAAATCATCGTGGAAGAAAACGCTTTCGGAATAAAAAGTGTATCTACTTACCCTGGAATCAACTGCAGACAGCAGTGCTATTACAGATTAAATTTGCCCTGAAATCCATTACAGACAGCAATGTTATTACAAATTAAGCTTGCCCTGAAGTCCATTACAGACACCAATGTTATTACAAATTAAATTTACCCTGAAATCCACTACAGACACCAATGTTGTTACAAATTATACTTACCCTGAAATGCACTACAGACACCAATGTTATTACAAATTAAACTCAATAAAATTCATTCTCCGTTGTTGAAGCTCAGAGGTTAATTCAAGGAATGGATCAAACGTTGATAATTTCTATTGAACTTACTAGACTAACTGTACTACTTAATAATTTAGAAAAGACGACGGCTATTCACGAAAAGAGTTCTGTCTCCTGTGAAATCATAATTCAGAGCTACATTTACTGATGCAGACATTTACGAAAAGAGTTCTCTCCGCTGTGAAATCATAATTCAAAGTTACATTTACTGATGCAGTTATTTACAACAACGATTACGAATACATGTATAAAAAGGTTGCTTTGTAGCAATGTCGTACTTTCCGTATGAAAATATTTTATGTCAAATTTTGCCGTGTATCCAATTTCGGAATCAGGTACTTTCTTTATAAAGACTCTACAATCAACAATAGTGTATTTCACAATTATTTGAAAAGGATTGATCATGATATTTTTAAAAATAAAACTTGTCAGGCACTGCGACTAAAGTTTCAAAGTCGCTCAGGTACGATATTGGGAAGCTTGTAACCACAAAAATAGTAATAATAATATCCAGATGGTTTACACTACGCTTCAAAACATGGCAAGAAACGTTTTGTCAGCTATCGTTGGTCTTAAACCTGGACATTTTTGCACCACTTTCTCGTTATGGGCATTTAGAAATTATGATAAATTACATGTCAAAGCTGTCTACTATGTGATAAACGGTATAGAATTCGCATGGCAGCGACTTAAAACTATAAATTAACTAAAACCACTGACGTCAAATATGTACAAAATGTTGACATCGACGGCTTTTCAGGCGACTTTGTTGGCGATATTTCATCATTTTAAGAAATTGTTTGCTCGGGCAGTGAATCTTTCTCTTAAAGTGAAAAGTAAATTGCTCAAAATGAGAGTCGTTACACAGCAACTTACCTTATTGTAATTTATGACTGATGCATTGTAGAAACCCGCACTATTCACTAATGTGGCCTACAAGTAAATAATTGATGTCGTATAGCAACTCAACGTGTTATAAACTGATTTATCCTATTCAGCATTGGATCATGCGTACACTTAATAAATACCGTATATAAATATTATCTCGCCTATTGTTATTTAAGAATGCTGTGTTCACCAATGCATTAAATCTCGAAAATCTAATTAAATATTAGCAAGGCAGTCCATAAAACAAGTGAATTCTTCTGAAGCCATTCATGCGACATAATTGGAAAATATGGGGTAGGGGACTCTTAAAAGTCAAATTATGAGTCTTGAAAGTCCAAATATAAGCCGTAAAAGTCGAAGTATGAATCTTACATTTCCATGTACGAGTCTTAAAAGTCCAAGTATGAGTCTTAAAAATCCAAATATAAGTCTTAAATATCCAAGTACGAGTCTTAAAAGACAAAGTATGAGTCTTACAAATCCAAGAATGACTCTTACAGTCCATGTACGAGTCTTAAATGTCCATTGCGAGTCTTAAAAGTCAAATTATTAGTCTTAAAAGTAAAAATATAAGTCGTAAAAGTCGAAGTATGAGTCTTAAAAATCCAAGTATGACTCTTCCAAGTATGAGTCTTAAAAATCCAAGTATGACTCTTAAAAATCCAAGTATGAGTCTTAAAAATCCAAGTATGACTCTTAAAAATCCAAGTATGACTCTTCCAAGTATGAGTCTTAAAAATCCAAGTATGAGTCTTAAAAATCCAAGTATGACTCTTCCAAGTATGAGTCTTAAAAATCCAAGTATGAGTCTTAAAAATCCAAGTATGAGTCTTAAAAATCCAAGTATGACTCTTCCAAGTATGAGTCTTAAAAATCCAAGTATGACTCTTCCAAGTATGAGTCTTTCCAAGTATGACTCTTAAAAATCCAAGTATGAGTCTTAAAAGTCCAAGTATGAGTCTTAAATGTTGGAGAGTATATCTCATTCACAAGCAACCAGTATTCTTCTATAATAATTCCCAGCTTACTTGACTTATTATTTGGAGTTAGCAACAATACATTTATTCCTTGAATCATAAATATAAAATTCTTGCTAGCCTGAGTAAAATAACAAATAAAGCTGTTACGTGTGAGTGGTGCACGACCGTAGGGATTCCTATTCGGCGGCGCTGAAAATATTTTAAAGGTTGATATTCAGCAGCTGTTTTTGATTATTTAAAATTTAGAACAACTTCCAATTGTAATAAAAATACTCCATTTTGACAAGTGATTAATTTCATTAAAAAATTCAGTGAATTCAACCAATTTGCTCATTTATATTAAAATAAATAAGCAAAACAATAAGTAAAATAAAAGGTGGAAACATGTATCCAATCCTGAGCCAGTTGTACGCGCAATGACTCCAAACTATTTGCATAAAAACATCCATACCGAAAAGGTCATACGTTGTTTGATAAATAAAATTCGTTCCTATTGCCACGACCATTTGATATGGCCATAGGCAGTCATTTCAGAACCAGAAAAGGGTAAGTCTTAATTGGACACTTCTGTTGACATCTTAGCTTTTCAAAGCGCAGATTGTCACAGGTTGGCTTTCAATTTGCTTTGATATGTATTGTTGTAAAATAAAACAGCCGCTAACTGTAGGGACAAAATCTATCACGTATGTAAAGTACGTCATATTCGCGAGACACAAATGTCTTTGTTTCACATAATGCAATCTGTCATACCATAAAAATACCTTTCTTCAGACTTTATTTCAATCAAATCCAAGAAGAAAATTCACCTACGATAGTATTTTATGCACAAGCGGGGGGCGGGGGGGGGGAGGGGCTCTTTAAGTTTTTCCTAATGATGTGCTTTAAGACACTGTGCAATATTGGCACACGAGACAGACAGAGGTTTATTGCTGTTTTATTATTGACTGTATCAAACAGAGGAATTGGGAACTAAATGCCTTTCCCAAAGACATTCTGAGAAAGCTGAGACCAGGTCTGGCCTGGACGAGTATCTAATTCGCGACCCTTAGATTACGAGTTGGACGCTCTACCATCTGAGTTACCTCGGCTCTACAGGCTCAGCATGTGGTACTTTAATATAGGAATTGTTGGTAAATACATGCATATATGATCGATTACAATAGGAATTGTGGGTAAATGCATGCATATATGATCGATTACAATAAGAATTGTGGGTAAATGCTTGCATATATGATCGATTACAATAGGAATTGTGGGTAAATAACATGCCAGTGATCGATTAATTCATAAATACATGACCGATTAATTCACTGTCAGGAAATGTATTGTCTCGAGTGGCATTTCGTATCAATGATTTGGCAAAGTGCAATCAGCCGCTAAACTTGACATTAAAGTGTTTATTTTATCGATCGCCATATACATCTAATGCAAACTTGATGCACTTGAAACTATCTGGCAAATATCAATTATCCCGAATTTTGGACAACGCAAATCTTACATGAAGATTTAGCTTGCAGAAATGTGGTTCACTATGACACCGTACTGAAAGCTATAAATACCAAATTTCTTAATCATAGTACTTATTTTCAAAGAAAGAGCATTTAACGCCATGTATGTCATAGATAGTCTTTTTTAAAATTATATTCGGTGGTTTGGGCTTTATATTCGGTGCTATTTGATCATTATTCGCGGTACTTCTGCTTTATATGTTGTAATTTTGTCTTACATGAGTTATTTGTATATATTGGGCATTTTTCCTATTTAAATAAAATGAGAACCGATTTCTATTTATTTTCATTCTGACAATAGGCAGTTGGGTTCAATCCCCTTCGTTGGTATCAAAATGTTCTAAAAATCTTTCTAACTTTGTGGGTTTTATGTGCGTACCCCTTCCCAGCCTATTTCTTGCCTTTCATCCATTATTTTTCCGTCTCTATCTACTTTTAGTTGTGGTACAGCAGCCAGATCCACCAGCCCCACCAACCCCATGTCCTTAAGGTTTATTCAACGTGATATTTGTTATCCCCTTTAAGATGTTTGGTTGCTTTCTATCTGTGCATAAATCTTTTCGGTGGAATATCCTTTGATTATGTCTGAGGACGGGACTTAAAGAAAGATGTAATTATTTTGAGTTTTGAATTATATTTCCCTATAAAAAGGATGAGGCTAAATTATTTTGTTTTTTGTACAGTGTGTGCTTGAAAGTGCTTTAAATGGGATGCGCTTGCTATTAAAATTTATGTTACATCCCCTTTTTCTTATTGTGATTATGCTTGATGTGCTATCGTATTTACTCGCTTATAAGTCGAGTCCAACTGCAAAAAATAAAGATCCCTATTTGCCGTAGCATAAGGCGCTTTCAGATCGGGGTCTATGTTATTTATTCTAATGATGAATCCTAATAAACTGCATAGACCAAGACCTGCCAGCGTATTATGAGACGGCAGATCTGGTTCAGTGCAGTTTGCAGTTGGCCTCGACTTATTAGCTAGTAAAGACCGTAAGTCGTCTTAATAGACCTATATGGACTGGGTAAAAATTATTTTTCCTTAAAATTCGTTCAATTTTCTTTTCAGTTCTTAATTTCTCTGTGTGTCCTAGTCCAAATAAATCACATATTAATCAAATTTATCTTAACAGAAAAACTTACAAAGTTACGTTTTTGTCCTAGATAATCCGGCATTGTTTGGAGAAGCTGAACTATAAACATCGTAACGTGCCGTTGTTCAGCCTCAAAGATTTCACTTCTGGGACATCAGTGCCTGATTACAAAATGTGCACCGTAACCTAAAATTGTGGACAGACAATCGGACCACAATCTTCAGATTCTAAAGAATAAACAATTTCCATTACATCAGTACCAGGAATGTCTAGATCAAAGATAAGAATCACCACCAATAAAGAGAGAAAAAATACTCTAAAAAGAGTATTACGACTCTATGGTCTTAAACTAAGTGACAATAAGAAAACGTAAATAAAAAGGCTTTTTAAAGTTTAACAAACAATTTATTTCCCTGGAATGCAAAGTAAATGTTTAAAAGGAACTTACACTATTGTGAATTAAATCCCACTAATCCGAAAATGTCTACCAAAAGTCCAAAGGTATAGAATATTCCGAATGAATTCCAAGTCTTAAATGTGTTGATGTACCCATAGTCTTGAATGAGCCGATGTACAATAGTCTTGAAGTATGCCAGTGATATAATCCAGAATGTCTTCGAATGAATTCACAACGATCCCAAAGTAGTGTTTTAGTCCAAATTGTTAATGAACACCTTCAACTTCCAATGAGTAATTTAAATGATTCCTCTTGTTATGTATATGCAATTTAATTACTTGTTTGTTAGTTTTAAATTTTTTTATTTTATTTTATTGCATTACATGTTATTTTAATGATAACTTTATTCACTAGATTTGACATTTTTCCAGAAAATTAATTTTAGTTCTGTTAGATCTGATAAACAAGCATTAGTAGAAACATTGTAGCTAATTGGTGACCTACAATCAGAGCCAATTTCAAGTTTGGGATAAACAACTTTTTTATATTTTTTTATTATTCAATCTTATAATAAGATTTTGTTCAGTAGAATCAAATCCGTACCTAGCGTACATGATAATCGGCATGTAATGTTTCTACGCCGCTCGAAGAAAGTGATCATGTGACCCATACTGGGATCTGTTTTGCGTTGTAGTTAGGCTTAAATCTCACGTTATAATAGTGATTTGGCCAGTCTTGCTTTTAACCTTTGGAGCTCAAAGGTGTTTTTGTTGTGACCAGTTTGAGTTGAATTTTTATATTAATTCAATTTGAAGTAATTTATTTACCCTGGAAAATACTAGTGCTCATCAGAATTCTTGAACAAAGACATTTATTGGAAATTATTCGGAATTCTAAACTGGAATATTATTCTTGGTGATTCAACAAGGAACTGTTGACACATCAGGACAAAGCAGGTTATTTAAGACGTCATTGCCTTCCATCTTGGAACTTCATCGGGATTCGAACTGTGATTCACTTAGGACTTTTTATTGATAGGACTTATATTTATTAATTCTAGGATTAATTTTGGGTTAGTTTCATAAACCGTAAGTCCTTTTTTCATATTTTCACCTTGTTTTCTTGGAAAATAAATTATTTTGTTAAATTTTACAAAGCTTGTTGGCTTCACTCTTTTCTTTGTTACTTTTGTACGAGCCAAGAAACGTAACACCTCTCAAATTATATCGGAACATAACTAAATGTAATTCCAGAGACTGATGGTAAAATATGAATTAACAATTTTGTTGACGATAACCTTATATAGAAACCTAAGACGCAATAGACTGACCAGGGTGTGGGTAAAATTTCGCTTCTAGAACATTCAAAACTTTGTAAATAAGGCTAGACCTTGAACTCAGATATCAGTAAACAACTTATTTATAAATTACAAACATGGACAAAAGTTAGCTAAATAAACAAGTTGTTTTCTAATGACCATTAACTTGAAGTACAGTCTACAACCACCGATAAAAATTAAACTATATATATATATATATATATATATATATATATATATATATATATATATATATATATATATATATATATACGGACTATATTCCTCGGTACTGACCCAGACGTAATAAAAGTGTTCTGAGTCATATCAAGACAAGTTATTTATGGCTAATATGTAGTGTTCATGTTTAGCAAGGTGCGCTTTCTGGACCAGATGCTTTTGCGGCCCCACAACTAAATTTGACATATCGTCCCAAATTACAGGATTTGTATGCACTGTACGTTTATTTCTATTAGTAGATAATTCATATCTGAAAAATATGTTTGAAATTGACAAGCAATGATAAAAGTAATTTTAATAAAATTTTAATTTTATTGGTTAAATTTGAAGAGCTTGATCTTGACAAAACCATATCTGGAGAAGAAGGAACATTATGAAAGATTATCCAATACGCTTAAAAGAACATACATAGTTCTACGATGATGATTGAAATTTATTCAAATTACTTTGTCATGCAAAAGTATCTTCCCAGACAAACGTACAAGCAATGGGTTATCTGGCATTTTTTGGAGAGGCTGAACTTCATATAACACTTATCATAGCTAGCAGATCTGACTTCAGTGACAGCATCAGTGCCTGTTTACTCGCTATTCACTGCAGAAAAAATGCACACAGACAATAGCACCACCGTCCTATTATTTATAAAGAACAAACAGTTTCCTTTCAATTAGTACCAAGAAACGACTACATCGAAGACAAGGACCTCCACAGAAAAGAAAGTAACAAATCTTCTAAAAACAGATACAGACTACATTCATGGATACTGACCCAGATGTAATAATTGTGACCCAAGTCCATCTATCTCGCGTGGTGCCTCATAGCAGAGCCCTATAATATCAACTCTAGTTTGCAAACCTTATTACTGGGCAACAACTTTGTTTGGGACAAACCTTGCCGCAGTGTGGCAGCATCTCATGTACATAGAGCGAGAGGTATACAAAGTATGTAAGCAAATGGGAATAGCTAATTAATCGATCAGTCATTATTTCTATCATGTTTTGACTGTAACTATCATTTGCGTGTTCAAATTTTGCGCGTATGTTTGCTTTAGAATACCACACACACACACACACACACACACACACACACACACACACACATATATATATATATATATATATATATATATATATATATATATATATATATATATATATATATATATACAATGGTCCTGCCACATATACACACAAAAAAGTAATCGTCAGTCCTTGCAAGGTTGTAAAAATATAAATCTGATCTTCATCAATCTAGCTGTTTCCTAAATGAGCATTCTCTGCATCATTGGTATCGAATATTTATCAGTTTCATTTCATTTGGCGATGTTAAAGAACCACAATTATAGCATTTTGTCCCCACCCCACCCTTTAAGATAGCAAATCATGATTGAAATCGCATGTTAATGTGGTAGTATTTCAGTGGTATGGTGTATGAGAGGATTAGACTATATCCCTTAACACCCAGCAGTAAGGAAAATAGTCCGGTAGAATGGCCTTTAAACATGTTGGTGGTTTTGTTTTTATGCAGTTTTTGAGGAAGTGGTGCAGTAATATATGATCTCGGAATATGGGAGCGTTGTGTTTAACAATAAGAAAAGTGGTCCAGCAATGATGATGCTTTTGTGTTGTTGTACTCAGCAGTAAGGTAAGTTATCCAGCAATGAGTATGAAGTATATAAGAGAGATATGGAATTTTAATTAATCGCTCATTTTTGTTTCATTTCTTGTGCGAGGGCAAAGCCCGCACTCAAAAATGTCTTACCATTTCAGGTTTTCTAATGGTTCAGAACTCTCATATATTACCTATATTACTGCAACATTTTCTACATGTAATTTGAGATTTACACTTTATCCTTAATTTTAGCATACAGGTCAGAACTCTGTTTCGGTTTACTTGCTTATAGCTTTTCCTTTTGCCAAAGTTCTTTACGTTAGTTATTTGCAGTTTATTTGAAAATAAACTTCGAAAATGTGAAAAATGGATTTTATTACTTCTGTGATGTGACACATATGTATCAAAGTAACAAAAAAGGGCGAATAATGTGCAGTTTAGTGATTGGATATGATGACGAAGTCAACGATCAATAAGGACAAATGCAGAGTCAACCGCGTAGTCGAATCAATAGTCACTTCTGAGTGGTTCATTTCCGGGCAGCACCGCTAAAGTTATTTTATAATTCTGCATTCTATTCTTGCTATTTTCTATTCATCTATTTTAACCGAGTAATTCTCCTTGTAAACGACAAAATAAAACTAGTTTATGACATACACGCATGAAACATACGTGTATTCAGAACGGAAGTTAATGCGCATGCGCAAACCAAAATCGCTATCCAGTTATTATGTACTTTTGAGAGAGTAACGTATGTAAGGTGAAATTGTTTGCATTTAAAACATGCACAGTGGAGAGAATGTTGGCATACCTCTATGCTACTTTGATGTAATGTGGCTGACATTTCTTTAGATATTGTACTTTTGGAATTTGTAAATGATCTTAGCACACTGCTAATTAAAATGACTACTCCCTTGTGCTCCAAAAATCAGCCTGAATTTGTCTAAAGTACACTATCCTTAGCAGCTATTAAAATAGGGAAAATGAATTTTGCCAGACTAGACAATACCAGCTTCTGAAAGTGCAATGAATGAATTACTAAATATATAAAATGTAAAAAAAAAGTTATCAGCTCTTTTTTTTACAATTTCCTTCTGAAGTTCAGGAAGTGAAAATGACCAAGTAGAGCTAGCACTTTTTTTGAAAGGTGCACGTCTGGAGTAAGGCCAAGTTGTATACTCTATAACCCATATTACACCCATCAATCATACACCAAAATAAAGGGAATTAAAGGTTCTTTGAACAATACCTAAGATATACAAGGTCTTTTTTTAAATAGCCAGTATAGCCAGTGAGGAAACCCAGGGCAATTCTTTTTCTTTAAAATTCAAACCCTATGCAAAATTCGAAACTGTAGAGCGCCACCTAAATAATTTATTGAATCTATTTTCCTAATGAGATTCTACGAAAAACCCAAAACTTCAGACCTTAGAATAAACAAACATATAAAATCCTTTACAAATTTTCGGCTCAATGGTGGTGGTGGGGACACCTCAACGGTTAGCCGGGAGCCTGAGAGGGGCCCACATATAAAGAATGATTGCATGATATACTCATCGTTGTAACAGAAAGACAATATTATCGGTTTAAAAATGCTGTGTGAATGTTGAAGAGAATAGTCTACAAAGACTTCACAGAATCATGGGTTTAAATAATGCGGTATGAATGTTGAAGAGAATTTAACTGGAAAAAGCGAAAAACAACAAGTTTTTTTATATAAAAAATTAACAAATAAGTTTTTCTCAAGAATATGTTGCTAAAATGTAACAGAACTTACAATATTGTGAATTAAATCCCAAATAGTCATACAAGCTTTTTTACCGAGTCCAAATGTATAATGTTCCAACTGAATTCCAGTGGTAGTCCAAATAAGTTCCAATATTGAACGTGTTGATGTTCCTGTAGTCTCGACTAAGAGTCTTTTCATGTATCACAATAATATAATCCCAGAAAATGTTCTGGTCAGAATTCATTATGATTCCAAATTAATGTTTCTGTCCAAAAATATTGTTGATGAGCACTTTGTATTTACATTGAATAATACTTTGAATCAATAATTCCACCCAAATGAAATACTGTACGCAACAATAAGACTGATTCTGCTAAAGATGTTAAAGCAAGAATGAGTAAACAACATTATATAAAAAGCTAACAAAAAATAGATCCACGATGAGAGGGAAAAGCTAATTTCTAGAACATTCTAAGTTGTCAACAAGACAAGGTCTATTATTAAAATTATAATAAAGAACCTGGGAAACATCGGGTAGACCGGGTATTTCCGTTGGGGAATAGCAATGTCCTATACTCAGATTAAGATAAACATGTTTACTTCTATTGATATGGATCCTGATATTTAATCTATTCTCACAGAGACATATTAGCTATGTATTATGTATTTTACAAAGTCAATGGCCCTAGTCAGGTACTGGTACACAGCGAACTCGATTTTGGATATGGTCAGGTACAAAAATATAAATGTATATAACATATAATCGTTAAGAAAAGCTAACCAATAATGCAAATTATATATATATATATATATATATATATATATATATATATATATAGAGAGAGAGAGAGAGAGAGAGAGAGAGAGAGAGAATCTAGAGTCTGATTTCAAAATTATTTCGTTAAGGTTTGCATATGTGAAAATCTTTTCATTCATTAATTTTATTGGTTAAATTCGAAGAGCTTGATCTTAACAATACCATATCTGGAGAAGAAGGAAAAATATGAAAGATTATCCAATACGCTTAAAAGAACATACACGGTTCTACGATAATGATTGAAATTTTATTCAAATTACTTTGTCATGCAAAAAACTAATAGAAACAAAAGATCGACACACACTAATGAAAAACTATTTTTGGGGGGTGGGGGGGAATGTGTGTGTGTGTCTCTTTGAAACCATGAATATTGTTTAGACCTTTGGGGGGGGGGGCACCAGACAGATGCCCCCCCAACTTAACCAAAAAAATTTAAAAAGTATTTTATCTGTTTGTGTTTTTCCCCCTTAGAGGTGTTGTAATGTTTTAAGTTTATAAAAGAATTTTGATCCAAAAATTTTTTTT
>JAECUM010044686.1:0-16336 GCA_016617855.1 Megalonaias nervosa | reverse complement strand
ATCCAATGAAATCCACCGCACGGCATTGGCTCTGACATGGCCCAACCATACAAATTGACGCAATCTAGATAAATAATATAATTCGACGGGAGATTTTTGTCATAATTTTTTAGCTATTTATTATTAGCTACTGCATATTTTTTTGTTATAACACTAATTCCGCCTCTGATACCTTTTTCAATAAAATTAAACATATGGACGTCTGTTAAGAGATCTAATTCTATTTTGCTTGTTTTTAGTAGAGCGTCTCACGACAGTCCGGGAGCAGAATAATACCAACAAGGATCTAGTCCGTAATTGCTGTAACTTACTCGACGAAAACTTTCAAAAACAACTGCTAGTAATAAAACATCTGTTTTCAAATATATATCATGATAATCACCAAATGTTTTACAACTAAATTTATTCCAAATATCTTGCGCATATTTGTATTCATCGTCTGACACATCTTCATTTTTGAGCTGCAAGTAAAATTTATCGTTGTCGGGCAGAGAAGTTTCATCAAATATGCTCCAATCGTTGAGATACTCATACGGAAAGATACCTTTTCTTGTCAGTAGATTAAATTTATCACCAAAGCAACTTTGCAGATTATTAAAAGTGCTACAACTTTTTATGAGCTCATCTAATGATGCTGCCATAAATTGCAGACTGTCAATAAAACGTAATTTTCCGAGAGTAACTGACATATACTTTTCAAAATTATTTGGAATACATTTTATGTTATTATTTAGTTTTAGTGTAGATTTAATTTCCTCATTACCAGAAGCTTCTACAATGATATGACTATCATAACCGCGAAAGTTATGTAAAACGACAGGAATAAACTTTGGTGCATGAAATTTTAAATTACAATTATTATGAGCCGCTCCACGATACTGACCGGCCAGATGACAGTGATCGCGCACTTTATCACGGACTCCGTTTGAGTCTACTAAAGCTTTTCGCAAATATGACAATTAACTGCTTCGTTAAATTCAAGTTGTTGCTTAGATGTTATTTTCATTGGCGCTGTCTTAAATAATTTGTTAGAAATTTTATTAACATCATCTATCAGATTTTTTAATAACCATACCGCCGGACCTTAGATTCACTATCTTTACATCTATATAACTTAATCGGACATGAAAACTTATCGTCGACGCAACAAACTACTTTATCAGCTACTCCGCAAGGAACATGTTGCTGTATTTTTCTTGTACTCGATTTATTAGGATTATTTTCAGCGCCAGCCACTGGAACGAGTAGGCACTCGAAATCCGCATAAATATCGAAAGGTATATTTAGGTTATGATCATAATTTTTAAATTTTAAGACTTTTTCTTTTTCGCCGGGCATAGTTATTCTTTGAACGTTGATACAGTATTTAATATGTTCCTGTAGTTTCTCATTCTTAGATAAACCCTGCAAACATCTGTAACAGAAATATTTCTTTTTTCTATTTTTATTATACTGCCCGCCAACTAAACCGTTAAAGTCTTTTTATCCAAACGTAATGTCCTCGATAAAATAATAAATTTATTGTCTTTTGTGTAGCAGTCTCTGAAATATACCTTGGGTAAACATTTTCTCGCTCATCTAGTCCGAAAACATTTACTGAAATATTATTTTGTTTTTCAAACTTTGGTATCTGATTTTCTGCCACTGGAAAAGTTATTCCGTTAAAATTAGTTCGTCTTTGTATGGGAAATACTTTTCAATTCGCTCACTCTGGTCACTCTGTGGATGTCTCTCCGACAAAATTGACCAACTAAAACATTGGTCGTCGTTGTTTTTGACATTTATACAGCATTATTTGTTTTTAATTTTTTTTTGAAGATCAATGTAAGCTCCGCTACCTCGAAGTACGTTATATTTTGCTGTATGAATTAAAACTTCCTTCATCATTTCAAATTTTCAACCTGACCCAGATGAAGTAAATTCCTCCAATTTTTTTATTTATTTCTTGGTGTATTTCAGCGGCGACAGAGGAAATATTTGTTCCAGTTAATATTTTTCGTGATTTAGTTGTTAAATATGGTTCGGAAATTTCGCTGTCGAAACTTGTATTTTCAAAGATTATATCAAATATATCGTTTTCGATTACATGTAACTTTGATAAAATCAGGTGATACTGAACTATTAGCTTGATACTTTTGTGAGCTGCAAGTTCCTTAGATAGAACAGGTTGTAAAAGATGATATAAATTTGTAGAGTTAAGATTTGCTAAAACATTTTGATCATCAAATTTGTAACTGTTGTCGTATCCTGAGAATGCACTAGCAATTTTTTCTGTTTTGATAATGCTCTGTTTAGCAATATCGCGCAATTTTAACATTATATATATAGTATTTTTATATTTAATTGATTTTTTTAAAATACTTATTTTTCAATTAGAGATATAAAATCCCTATAGTATAATGACAGAAATTTTGAGATATATCAGAATGACAGCGAAAGAGCAAGAAACTTACCATCTTCACCCAAAGTACAACTTATATGCTGCAAATGCACTTGGTTCGGTTATTAACATAAAATCTCAAAAATCTGTAGGAAAAACCAACTCCGGCTGGTATGATAATTAGTGTAAAAGGTGATGATACAGATATAACCGAAATATTT
This sequence comes from Megalonaias nervosa, assembly GCA_016617855.1. NCBI lineage: Eukaryota > Metazoa > Mollusca > Bivalvia > Unionida > Unionidae > Megalonaias > Megalonaias nervosa. The sequence goes on along the minus strand of JAECUM010044686.1, from coordinate 13,735 downwards.
AGAAAAGATTTTATTTACAATTTGTTTTGCGAGGATATTCCAGAGGGTCAGCGAGTCTATAGAGTAAATGGCTCAATTACTGATGATAATATCGAAAATTCAGCGTTACAAGATGAATATCAGCCTCATCCGGTATTTGATTTATACGAAGCTAATGATAGCGGAATTATCCGTCATAGAAAAACAAAAAATGTTATTGGTTTTATGCTAAACATAGGCTATTTGAATGTAATGGTACGTAAAACTAAAACTGACCAGGTTCGTTATTTATTGGATTGTTTTGCATACGAAACATTTAATGGCGCTATTTCAAGTAATTTAGTTATCGACCACATTAACAAAATTAAAACAGATAATAGAATTGAAAATTTAGATCTAGTTTACATCTCAAGAAAATACTAAACGTGGGTTAGGTGGTGGTAATAATTTTAAAAATCCGACTAGACAAGTAATTTCAGTATATATTGAAACTGGAGAAAAAATGAAATTTAAGTCAATTTATTCTGCCGCAAAATATCATCAAATTTGTAACCAATCAATAAAAGATGTAGCTGACGGTAAAACAAAGACAGCAACGTCAACGTTAACATTCGATAGATTTAGTTTCAAATATGACAATTAATTATATTTCGTAATTCTGTCTTAGTAAGACAGGTGTGGGCAAACATCAAAACATCATCTCGATCAAATTTTAATGTTATAAATGAACTTTCATTAAGTTTATTTTTTTCTTCCGTCGTTAGAAGTATTTTGTCATTTTCGCCCAGCATTACAATAACGCCAACAGAATAAGCACTATAACCCGACAGACATTTTTGAACTGCTTCAGCTAGTTCCTTGTTTTTTAATATATTAACTTTTTGATGATATTTTACATCAGGAGATTTTGTTTCGCTGGCCATTATTATTATAAATTAGACAAAAATATGTTATAATATGAACTTGATGAAACGACTTGCTGATATATACTCGGGAGATTATATCGCCACAAAATTACCTAGAAAATCTCCGGAAATTCCCACTGGAATTTCTAAGGTTTTTTCAATTTTGCCAATTACTAACGACAAATTTTCTAGCTATAGCGAAGACGATATTTTGTACAACAACGAGTCCAACGATGAAGTAGTTACTGTCGCTGACAGAAAAAATTACAGCAGACCGACAACTGGACGTTATAATGTTAAGTATCACACTGCTAAAAAATAATAAAATTTTTACAGTTACCGGGCAACAAATATTTTGGCAGCATATCAAGCCTTTTTTAAATCTGAAAATAATTGGTCATCAAAGAAATATAAAATATGATTTTATTTTTGTTAAAATATTTAATTTAATGCCAGTTGATAATGCAAGAAAATTATATTTAATTTCGTTATGTAAAACTATCAAATGTAAATCTGTACTTGTGAAATATGAACAAATTTATAATAACATTATAAATAATTTTGTATCGACTTAGTTGGTACCCAGCTATTAAATTTATTGCTGTATCCTCTCCACTTAACTAAACTCTTGTTGCCGCGTTTTCGGATAACTTTTTCAATAACAAATACGTCTTGGGAAGTTTTCTGAAGTTCCTGTTCATAAAAACTACTGGTTATAGGCTCACCCAATAAATCTTTTAGCGCGTATGTTACAGGTATTGTTAAAAGTACTTTATCAACAACAAATACTTCTTCGCTCCAGTTCGGAGTAAATCCTTTTTCAAATGTTTTTTTTTTGTTAGAGAAATTCTAACTCGATCACCAACTTTAAAATTATGTCTGCGGTACATGTTTTCGTTCGCCAATATCGGATTTTCAATTGCGTCGTTTGGCGACATTTTAGTGGTTCGGTGTTTCGTGTTATTATATTCGTCAACATTGTTTTGTAAATTATCAATATATTTATTTGGTTTTTTTTAGCTGATAAATACTTATGGATTTTTTCGTTTAGTGTACGATTAAATCGCTCGACGACAACGCTTTTACCTTCGTTTCCTGTAACATATTTTTTGATGCTATTTTGGAGCAAAAACTGCTCGAACTTTTTATTAGAAAATTCTGTTCCATGATCAGTCCAGATTCTGTTTGGTTTTCTTTCTGTAGTTGTTATTATTTGTTTTAGCGCATCAGTTATTGACATTCCTGTTTTGTCTAAAACTGGCACACTAAAAGCATATTTACTAAAAACATCTATGACATTAAAAAGATATCTCTTATTATCGTTAAATTCAGCTAGATTTGACACATCTACTAAATCTATCGCCCAGATATCGTCAACGGAATTTGCGACAACTTTACGTCGCGGAAACTTTTTTTTTAGGTTTGTGTAATTCAGCTGCTAGATCATCATACAATTGTCCAAGACGAGGCTTTCCAAGCCCGAATTTATATTTTGCTCCAATAAAACCCTGCACCAACTTTCGGTCAACCCTTTCTCGTAGCTTGTGAAGCAGGTCGTTTGTCGGTTTCATATCACAAAATTCGTCCAACATTACCTTATCACAGCTGTGTTTATTTTGTTCGTTAACACGGTAGCAGATATCATGGCGCATTGCTATTTCATCAACTTGATTGTAAGGTTCTTGTCCTGGCAGCGGATTATCATTTTCATCAAGTTGTTTATCAAGCGGATTATAAGGTCCAGTGTATTTATGACCTGGCAATGTCTAACCGCCTTTTGGTTTCGGTAATTTGCCAATTACTTCATGTATGTCTATACCTTATTATTTCTGTTGTTACATTGTTGACAGTATGTGACAATTTTATTTTGCTCGAGACATAAATCTCTATCAGAATCGCACTTGCATATCATTATATATTTTCAGATTTATAATAATAATTGTTTTCAGATTTACAATAATAACTTTCAGTCGTCTACTTATTTTCAATCGTCTACTAAAATAACGTCCCTGACAACGTCAGTACATCCGGCTCCGGACAATTTCTTTAAAAACATACTTTTTCTTTTTCCACAAATTGCGCAAATACTTTTCAGCATCATCCTATTGTTCCTTGTTTTTTTTCTGTTGTTTCATTGATATTTTCTGTTTTAGTTTTACATTTGAGAAATATGTTGAAATTATATATTTGTAATTTAAATAAAATTACTCAGAAAATTACAAGTAATTTTCCCAATTTTGTGCAATCTCATCATTGGCGTGAGAAGGATGCTCGTCAAACTGTAAAATAAATTTTAAAAAATCTGAGGCGGAGTTCTTCAAACTCGCGGACATTTGTTTAATAATATCCACAAACTGTTGTTCCAATAGGTTGAAGTTGATTAGACGAATAATTTATTACTTTATATTTTTGAGACATATTTTTTTATTACGTCACTTGGTGGAGTCCAAATGAATCAAAGTAATTGTTATTATAAACTGCTACCCAATGCGTGCCAGATCCGTCATTGAAATCCTGTATATTTATCACGCAGGAACCAACATCCGAGATCTTGGCAAGTTCATCTTTGGAATAAACTCCTTGGAATTTTTTTACTTGTTTTAGCTTATCAAGTATATCAAAGTTACTTAACGCAGACGTTTTTAACGTCTCGTGCCCGGTAATGTTAGTCCTCGTCCTATTCCCAGCAGATTTGGCAGTAGACTTCCCGCTAGTCCCGCTAAAAGTGGAGCTATTGGAATAAATCCTCCTTTGGTTGTTCTTCGACGTCGCGGTGTCTTTTTTTTCGTTGTCTTTCTTCGTCGTGGCATTATATTTATCAGTCACATAAAATTAAACTGAAAAGTTAAACGAAATATTAAACTAAAAAATTAAACTAAATTTTCTTTATACCATTGCCAACAATACCACCGCGAACGATTCCACTGCCCTCAACTGCCTTTTTCGTTGCGCCAGATACTGCTCCAGACGCTGCTGCTAGTCCTAATGTACCTAACACCGGCAAAAGTTTTGGTATTAACGTTCTGGCCATTACAGATAATGCCGGACCGAAGAAGCCGCCATGTTTTGCCATCGCAGTTATTTGTGTGGCACTTAAATTTAAAACAAAAGGTTTTCCGCGGTTACATTTATTTACTTGTTTTTTGGTTAACATTAATTTTGTTAAAGTACCTGCTTGGGTATTAGGTTTGATTTTTAATGATACCTGCCTCTGCTTTGCAACAGCAGCTGATAATTTTTTAACTTGACCATCAGTTAAATATATTTCTTTTACAATATATTTTGTCATCTTATATTAAAGTTACAGATTAAACTTGTACTGTCATTTTGCCTCCAACAGAATCAATCGTAATAAATCTGTCGCTGATCACTAACGCGTACACGTACAACTGCGCTACTGGAACTGCTCCAAGTGTCCAGGTAATTTCAATATCAGCTGTGCTGTCGACAGCTCGCTCGCTATGTTTACTAACATCAAAATAAAATATCGGATAAAGTGTACGAAATTCCTCTACTGATATCTGAGATCTGTCTCCAACGTCCTGATATTTTTGCACTGCGTCGAGCAGGTACATGTAAGGTCGAGTAATATTTTTATTAGCGTCATCGGCAAAATTACATTCTGTTGCTCGTTCTGGGTATTGCTTTGAATTTAGTCTAGCATGTATTCGTCTAACATCGGCATTATCATATATTGCGTTATGTTGTTGTTGGTTGCCACGTCGCGCTTGCCGTTGAAATACAGTAAATAATTGCCTCGGCAGTTGTTCACTTTATGTTATTGCAATTCGCCATGTGTAGTCGGTGGTATTTGGAACTGCTGTTTGATATATTTTATGTTGCTGAAAATTAATTCTGCTTGAGAGTTTATCAAGTGTATTATTTAATTCTGACATTTTAGTGACTGATGGTGTTATTCGTGGCATCCACAGCGCAAGTTTGTTTATGATAAATTGTACATCAGCTCCGCCAGCCCTAAATAAACAGTCGTTCTGTTCTGATCGATCTAAAATAAGTGTATGTTTAACTCCACGAAATACTTTATTGTAGTCGCGACAAAAGCCAAATACTGTACTTAGCGGTAACATCATTGTAATTTGACGTGATGCTGCTGCAAGTGCCTTTCTTCTTGTATAACCTTCATTGTAACGTATATTTTTTCTGACGATAGGAAATGAGTTATTAATCAAATTCAACATTGCAGTGCCATCTACAGCCGCACCTGGTGGTGTTATACTAAGATTATTGCAAGCTGCAGTAAGTGAAACTCTTGTAGCGGCATCACCAGCGTCTGCACCTGGTTCGACTATACCTAGCGCAACAGCATTAGCAATAAGAAAATTTCTTACAGTTGCAACATCTGCAGCGACATTAGCTCCAGCCACTAAAAGAGGTGGACCTCCGGTTGGAAACTCAGACGATGCCATAAGACCAGACCCACCACTTCCGGTATCTTTAAACCACATGATTATAGTTGCAGTCTATCTGGAGTAATCATAGGAAAACGAAATAATATTTAAGATTGTACTTGCAACTTGTAAGTGACTTGAAATATCCTCAACAGTTTGATTGGCCAGCTGATATCTAGCACTGTTAAATAAACACAGCCATCATTTATAAGAGCTACTTCTGTTCCAGCTGCAATTGCAACAGGTACATTAGCTATTGTCATAATCTGGCCGCGAACCTCCAATATTGCTTTGTGTGGCAGCAGAAATGCATCTTCGTCTCGGGTATTAAATGTTCTAACACCAGTTTTATTTGGTTCATTAGAATTTTCATCGAGATATTCAATATATTCAAATTCAGTCACGGTGTTGTCGTTGTCATAAGTTTCTGTTAAATCGAGATAATTTTTGACAGACATTTTTTTATTTATTAGATTACATAATTTTCTAACGGTAACAATTTTATTACGGCGCTGTTACTTTAGATATTAACTTTTGTATAATCTGCTCGCCCTTTTGGTGATAAAAGTTTTTTTGTTGTTGTTATCATAGCACGTTGAGTTTCTTTTGTTGGAACGATTTCTGATATAACTTGTTTGATTGTCGGTATTCCACTTTGTGGATTGCCTTTAATTTTATCAGTTATTTTTTGTCCCACCGCTGTTCCAGCAGCAGATGCAGCTCCAGTTGCAAAAGCTTTTGATGCGTCTAATGCAATTGGCGCAACTTTATGCGCGATTCCCGGAACATTTTCAATAATTTTAGTAAATATATTTCCCAAAAATCCACCAATAATTTTTCTTCGGTAAAATTTTTTTTGTTTCATTATATCTGAGGTTTCATAATTTTATTACCAAATTTTTTGCATTACTAAAAATCTTATAAAATATGTTTACTATTGTACGCGTAAGTGTAAATAATAAGTAACAACCTCGTTATTCAAATCCAGCTGTCGTCCAGATTGTTCTGTCAACTGCATATTTATACTCGTTATTTGATTTTCAACATTTAGCGAATAATAAATAACTTGCCGCGGACTAATTTGCATGAGCGATCCCGGTGGAACATCTGGCGAAAAACTATATATCGTTTGTCCTTTACTGCCCTGAGCTGAGTAAGATCCAGACGCAATGGAGCAATTTATCAGTATTGTATTTACGTCAGTTATATTTACCGGAAAATCACCATCATATGTTTTAGTTTGTCGTGCTTCAGATCTATATTTCTTGTGAGTAAATCCAATCAGCGACGCTATGCTCTTTGCTGATGAAAAATCTACTTGCAAAATTATTTTTTTAATGTTATTCTAGCGCGTAAAGTATTATAATTTGGTGTTAGCTCAAAATTGTCAGCGACTCTTTTATCTGCATATGTTATAAATTCGCGTATCGTCTTATTTAAATCAGTTATGTTGTAGGCTTCTTGCGGAATTTTAATTACCCAAATAGGGCCAATGCCAGAAAAAAACGTAAATTCATTGTTTACTCCAGTTTTTACGTTAGCCATGGAATGCCAACACGTACAAGAAATTAATCCAATTTCATACTGTTTTTCAGTATCAAGTTGTACCGGTGGAATATAATTTACTGAAACATTTTCGCTATCTTTCGCGTTAGCTAACGCGTTAGCTGTACTAGTGTCTAGTAGTAATTTTGTTGACATTGTTATTTATTATATTTTTACAAAATTAACATTTACAAAATTAAATCGTTCTGATTTATATTAAATCATTATGCAAAATTAACTTTTACAAAACTGACATTTACAAAATTGATATTTACAAAATTAACATTTACAAAATTAAGTCGCCTTGATTTATATCAAATCAAGGTGTAAAGTTTCGTATTCATCAGATGTTAATAAATTTTCTGATCTTAGATGATCAAGTATGTCAATAATTTCTTTATCAATTTCAGCGCCAATATTTCCAGCTTCCTTTGATGATATCAGCAGCATTAATCTGCCTATCATTTCGGTAGTTGATGTAAATATTTTTACACCTGTTCCAGATCTTTCAGCTAATACACTGCCAGTTTATTTATGTAATTTCATGCGATTTTTTTCATTTATATCAAATTTCTTGAGAAAAGCCCACGACTTACCAAAGCCTGTTGGTCTCTTCTCAACTGCTGTTTGTTTAAAGACTGTAGCGATGAAACCGGCCCTGATTTTTTTTAGTTAATTCAGTTATTTCTTTGTCTTTCGTATCTTTCTCTAATTCAATATTAGAAGCAGAGCCATCCGTAATTATTTTATCTAAATCATCAATAAGTTTATCATACCTTTCTTTTGGCCAATTTTGTATATCATCAATATCATTTATATCATTTTCTGATACAAATTCATTATAATCATCAGCGGTTATTTTATCATATGCTTTTCTTTTAGGAAATCGTCTTTTCTCTTCAACATATAAAGCTTTGCTGTCATCTCGCCAAATTCCTTTTGTTCTTTTTCAATATCCGCTAATTTTTCTGATAATCCTGCTGCAAGATTTCTGGTCTCAAGTGAAGTTAGTTCTGCTAGTCTTCGTTCAAATTTAAGTGGATTATTCAACAGTCGTCTTATTTCAGCTTGTCTAGCAACAGGATCAGCAATATGTCTTGCGAGATCTCTAGCTAAAGTTAATCTTTCTTCGTCAGTTCTGGCGATAATTTTTCAGCAGCTGCTTCTTGTTGTTCCTTGACTAATCCGATTAAACCTTTTTCCTGTAGTCGCTTAACTTCTTCTTCTGACAGCGGTTTAGTTTCAGGTTGTTTTCCAAGTAGTGCTTCAGTAACTGGTTTGAGAACTGTTGCTGCTGTTTCTGCAGCAGTTATTTGTCCACGTCGTGCTTGCTGTACTAGCTGCTTAAATTCTGCTTGAGATTGAGCAAGTTTTTTTTAGATCTATGTTTTCTGTATTTTGCTCGTTTGTCCATAATTATTATATAAACTTACTGCAGATAATTTTCAATACAACATCGAAATATTTTAGCTGGATTATGTGTTAATTTATCGAACAGGAAAAAGTTATATTTATCCGCTGTCGCTTTATGATAAAGTTCAATAAATTTATCTTTTGTCACATCGCCACATTGCTCGTTTGCAATATTTCTAACGTCAACATTGTCCAGTCCCGGAAATAATATAAAACAACCAGTATTTCGTCTGATAAATCTGTCAACATTATAAAAACCTTGGGCTAAATAAACATAATTACATTTCTTATTACGCGACAGTGAAAAATATGATCTTATTTTATTCAACTCTACATTATTTAGCGGAATGTCGTCAAAAACAACTATTTTATGTTCGGACGAATCAAGTTGATTAACTGGAACAAGTTCTTCTGGTTGTTTGATAATTAAAAAAATCTTCACCAGCATCAAGATCATCGCAAAGTTTGTCATTATATTCATTAAGTAGCTCGTACTTATCTTGTTGTGGATTGATCGTATAAATATAAACTCGATCGTAATTAAAATTAACGCCCAGCAGTAAATTCATAAGCAAATTTGTTTTTCCCGATCCAGTTCGTCCAGCAATAAGATAATGACAATCTGGAAGTTCATTGTTATGTTTATGTTTCACCAACCGCTCTGTATCAAAATTTAATATCGGTGACGATGTGGTCGTTAACTTTGCCATTGTTGTTATACATTTTATGTTATATTAAATAAATAATGAGCCATTATACAAAATTTGGAACAACATTAGGAAATTCATCAGCTGTAAGTACAAACGGAACTGTTGATTTATCCGGATATTTAAAAAAAAACTGGAGATAAAATGACAGGAAACTTGTCCATGTCAAATCAGCGAGTAATAGATTTAGAAGCAGATTATCCGCCAATAAATGTTGTTGATACCCAAGCTGTTAGTTATGCACAACTAAAATCCGTCGACGGTAATAAAATAGATAAATCTGGCGGAACTTTAAGCGGCAACTTAGATATGTCAGGAAAAAAATTTATAAATTTAGAGACTGGATATCCACCAGCAAACTTAAATCAAACTCAAGCGGTAAGTTATTTACAGTTGAAGTATGTTGATGATAATAAGCTTGATAAAATCGGTGGGACAATTACAGGTATTATTAACATGTCGAGTAAAAACATTATTGGGTTAGAAACAGCGTATCCGCCAGCAAAATTTGATAATACACAAGCTGTAAATTATTTACAGTTGAAGTATGTTGATGATAATAAGCTTGATAAAATCGGTGGGACAGTTACAGGTAATATTAACATGAAAGATAAAAAAATTATTGGGTTAGAAACTGTATATCCACCATCAGATTTAACACAAGCTGTAAGTTATGCACAACTAAAATCAGTTGACGATAGCAAACTTAACAAAGCCGGTGACACAATGACAGGTAACCTTGCAATGAGTAATAACTCAAAAATAACTGGACTACCAACAACCTCACCACAAGCTGATGCTGATGCTATTAGTTATGCTCAGTTAAAGGAAGAACTTGCCCCATATTTTAAGAAATCTGGTGGACCAGTGACAGGCAACATAAACATGAGAGACAAAAAAATAACTACGACATATGTTCCAGTTAACTATAATGATCTGACAAATAAAGCTTATGTTGATAATCTGTCTAGTGGTATAAAACGAACTAAAAATAATGTTGGATATATTCCAACACTTTATAAAGCAACTGACAACCGAGCCGGGTTTGAGGTAAGCGCATTATCATATTATCCTGAAAATTATCCTTATTACGCTTTCTCTGATAGACATGAGTGGACGACCAACGGAGAAGTTGAAAATTTTTGGATCAAAATTAAATGTCCTACTGCAGTTGCTATTTGGCAATTTCATTTGCGCGGCAGATTAAACTCTAGTGTTGGCCGAATTTTTAATTGGCAATTGGAAGGATCAAACAATGATATCGACTGGACAACATTGTATAGTGCAGTAAATACGTATATTTCAACAGCACAATATTTTACAGTCCCGACAGAAAATATTGTTAACAAGTACTTATATTTTCGAGTTAATGTTTTTGCTGCTGAACATCCATTTCCAGGACTAACAGCATTTCAAATATATACACTTGATGATCAAATTTAATCTAATGCTATAAAATAATGTCAGAACCACCAATTATAACTGTTGCGAGGGAATTTTATGATAATATTTTTAATCCAGAAAAATATGTTAGGGACGTATCATTAGCGGCAAGTGCGATAAATACTACGATAAATTTTAAAATTACAATGATAAATTCTCCATTGTTAGAAGGAGAAAAAAATTTTGCTCGTGTTATGCATATGCGAAGACCACAACTTACAAAAGCATTAGGAAACTTTGATATTATAAGCGGATACTGTCATCCTGATGATTGTCTGGAAGTACAAAAACAAGTTGAAATCCTGTTAAAAAAAATATTGCTCGAGCTTGATTCTGGAAGTATAAATTTGATAATGCTATCAGGTTTATTAAAAGCACAAGTAACGCAGGTGGAAAAAAAATGAACGATACCTATGATCGTCTCGACAAACTATCAGAATCTAGGATAATAGGAATAAAAAGAAACAGGAAGTTATATAGTAGTTTTTCAAAACGAAACATTTTTAAGCATCTCGGCATGTACTACCACGATAAAGAAACCTTAATTAAAATCGTTACTATGACACCAGATATAGATTTACTTATTAAAGCGTACTCAAACGCAATTTTGCCAATGATACGTAAAAAAGACCCAGAATTTGAGCCGATTATTGTTGATAAGTCTCTAAAAATAATCAAAGATTTTAACGATGAAATTAGTGATCTTAATGATATTGAGCGAGAAAAGTTTTTTGATAAAGTCGATCAAACAAATTTGGAATTTAAAATTAATTCTTATTACGACATAAGTGAAGAAGATGATATTCCATTTTCATCAATCCAGCGCTCTAGACAATTGTTATTACGAAATTATTACAATGAAATCGAGAAAATACTCACAAAACCATATGAAAAATTAATGTTAAAAGTAGCTTCTGCTACTGGTCTGATAACAATTGAATTAAAATCTCAAAAAATTAATGCTAGCAAATTTTGTTGTCGCATATGCAATTATCAGACAACATCTTGTTCTCAAAAATTACACGTTAGATCAAGTAAGCTCGGTGTTAGGGTATATTGATAAAACAGAAAGCGATTACAGTAATTTAGTGAATGAAACAGATTTGTATGAACGTGAAGTAGGAAATACTTTTGACTCATACGCTTGGTTAAAGATAACAGATGAACGATATAAGGATACTTCGTCAGATGTTTATGACAAATACAGAATTTTTATAGCTGATCCTAATAATAATAAGTTCCGCGAGTTTCTTGATTCGATTGCTGGTACCAGAACTTTTGTCTTTGTATAAAATATTGTATAATGAAAAAACATATAATCGATTTAAACCATATTTCAGAAGAAATTCCAAAACAAGATGTTGACGCACTAGTACAATATTACAAATTTTATCATAAAAATCTCTGGTGTGTAAAGGAATGTTATAAATACTACCGTAGAATACGTCGAGTAATATCATATTTGCCATTGTTAATGACTTGCTCTGGTATAATCTCAAGTGGAGCATTATTAAATCCGTTTTTGCTAATAATATCTGGTGTCGGTGTCTCTCTTTCAGCACTTGTAAAAAAAAATTGAACCTAAACTTGAAACAAAAAACAATTCTTGTAAAACAGCAAGTATCACTCACAAAAAATTACTTGATCAGATACGATCTTACTTGCGAGGTGTAAAGTATAATATGGACGATTTAATACGCGAGTTTCGTATTATTGACAGTATGTTAACGGATATCCTACCAATGAGAGTCAGCAGGTACGAAAAAAATTATCATAAAATATGGTTACAACAGTAGTAGATCATCTTTCCAATTTTTGTAGAGGGGTGGGGGTCTCTGATATAGAATCCGCATTTGGTTTAGGATCAGCCTATTACTATACTGAAGAAAAAAAAATATTTTATCACCAAAAATGTTAATCCAGCAGGCTCTTGGAGTTCTGGTCCAGAATCTGTTTTTGGTTTAGGATCAGCCTCTTAGCTTACTACTACCGCGTCTTCCAGTGGTAGGAGGAAGTCGAGTGGTAACAGCAGTGTATAGTAGTATTAGTAGTATTAGTATTAGTAGTAGTAGTTATTGTAGCTGTTCCTGTTATTGATGATGACGAGGATAAAGAAGTTGTGGAGCTGTAGCTGCAAAACAAGATAGTTAGAAATTAAGCTTACATCATTGTAGTTGTTGATGATGATAACGATAAGTGTGTTGTAGCTATAGGTACACTAGAAGGTACTGTAGTAATGGAGGTTACATTTTGAAATAAGTGAAAGTACATTAATGATTCAGGATATCATTACAGTTATGTAGATTGAGTACCCATAAACGCAAAGTGTTGTTGAATTTGGGCGGCCGTTTTTGCATACATTCAATGCAATACAAACATATCTATCTGTTTTTGGAGAGGTCTCTAATGAATTAGAGACCACTACAAGTTTATTAGAGAGCTCTATATAGCTCTTTAATTAATTAGAGACCTCTATATTGTATCTCATTTGTAGACCTCTATAATTTAATATAGACCTCTGTATTAGGATTAGAAAAGTCTCTAATAGAATCAGAGACTTCTGTAATTTTTTTCTTATAGCCCTGAAATATTCTTGAATTGCATGTATCGCCGCATGGAGTTAACACTCTGGCTAACATTCTTCGTTGTTTAATTTTTTCTTTTTTTTCTTTTTTTCTTTTCTCAAACTGAAACTTTTAATCTTTACCCATAACATCTTTAGTTTCATTACTACGAATTATCATTGACTATTGGTTTTCAACTGTCCAGTTATTTCTTTATTTAAACCATGAAATATGTGATGCAGGTTCCTGCTAAAACTTCATTGATTTCTTTCTTATAGTAAATCTCCTGAAACCTAATGTCGTTCATGTCCTAATGACAGTGATTTCAGAAACATGAACACTGACAGACTCATTAAAACTACGGGCACCTGCTGACAATATTGTCAATCAGTGCGATGAACAAGGCGAGAAAGTACACTATCATCCATTCTGCAGGAGAGTTTTGCTCATTCAGATTATTTCTCATGTTCCATGGATTTTTCATTGTGAAGCTGTTACAACCGTTTTTAAAACGTATAACCTGATATACCATTTATTTCAGAAACATTTATATCACTTTAAATCTTTATTGGTAAAATGAATTATAGTCTTGTGCCGACCGTTTGTCGAATCTTTGCTGCTATAAATGTATAATTTCTCACTACAATCAATATATTCATTAGTGCACATATATAAAATGATGATGAAAGTCATCTTAATTCATGAAGTGGCCATTTGGAGACATATTTCGTTAAATGACTTCAACGTTTCTTGTTCAGGTGGTTGACCTG
>JAECUM010044685.1:0-17547 GCA_016617855.1 Megalonaias nervosa | reverse complement strand
AAAAGTACGCTAACTTTATCAATTAGTAATATAAGGAAAATATAATTTTAACAGATTATACAATACCAGCTTCTTAACGTGCAATGAATGAATCATAAAGTATACAAAAAGTAATGAAAAAAACTATCGGCTCGGGGTTTTTTTTCTCCAATTTTACCTGTGAAGTCCAGGAAATGAAAATGACCATGCGAACTTAACAGTCGTTTGAGAAGCGCACATCTGAAGTAAGACCAAGCTATATAGCGTGTAACGCTACCCATCAATCATACATAAGAATCCAGGGAATGAGAAGTTATTTTAACAATAAAAAAAAGTTTTATACAAAGTGTTTTTAAATAACCATGAAAACCAGCGAGAAAGACCCGGGAAATTCCTTTTCTTTAAAAATCAAACCCTATGCAAAGTGCGAAACTGTAGAGCGCAACTTTAAACGAAGCTGTGCATTTGTCTGTATGTCGGTCTTACATAATATTATCGGCACAATGAAATGTAAAATAAAAATACGATTAAAGATGAACAAGTTTCGATATTTTAGCAAAATAAATTGTAATACTAATAGCCACGTTCCTTCAAAAGTAATTAATTCTAATAAAGTGACGTCCATTAATGAATCATTAGAATACGAGTGCAAACTGAATAATAATAAATACGAAAAAAAAAAAAAAAACCACATAGATAATATCTTAATCCCAGAATGTTATAGTTTGCGTTGTTCCGTAAATCATACTGTACTGCCACTGGATTTTATCAATAGTTTTCATATGACGTCATGAGATTTGCCTCTATTCGCCTTATGACCCTCTAACCTGGGAATTTTTTTTTTTTTTTTAATTTATTCCATTAAAACTTTAATTATTCCTGGAAGTCAGTGTATTTAAAAAAAAGAGCATTACTAGTTTCTATCTGAAACCAGGAATCTAACAACTTTCAAAACTGTATAATTTCATATTAAAATTTATACCAATATATTTAATTTTTCGTCATCTACATGCACATCTTTTGAATATGAAAATGAAAATGTTGAAGCACATACTTTGGAAAGAAATAGTTTCTTTTCAGATACGTGCACAATTATTCTGGCCTTTTGACATTACATCAACAACTTAAGGATAATATTTAAGGTGTGCAATCATACCAAAGCACAGCTCACTGACACGCGTGTGTTAGCACACGTTACATTTATTAACAAGAATTTGCTCATAAAAGAAATACGTAAACAGACTCAAAACACGAACCGGAAATAGCAGACGGCACCTGTATCTGATACGGTAAGATTCTTTCGCTGAACAAAACTGACGTGTTAAGATACCATTGTTGTTTATGAGGCAGAACTTTACTACAGTACACCATATTGCTGCTTTTTTTCGAGCTATATCATAATTAATATATAAAACTACGTGTGTTTGTGTTTTTGGATTTTAACGTAACAATGTTAGTAATATCAGTACGATGTCTGCAATGTGGCAGTTTATAGTGATGTCTAGCACTGGGGCATCATGCCGCAGACACGCAGCATCATGTCCCACCCAGTCACATTATCCTGACACCAGACCGACCAGTCCTAACTCTATCTTCTTAATGCTGAGTGCCAAGCAAGGCAGCTGCTTGTACCATTTTTATAAGTCTTTGTTATGACTTAGTCGGGGTTCGAATCCGCGACCTCCAGCATCCAAGGTGGACGCTCTAACCATTTATGCTACAGGGGCCTAGGTTTCAAGACTTTATCATTACTATATAATAACCATATCACACTTACTATATGAAGCCATATCATGACTACTGTATAAAACTGTCATTACTACTTAAAACCATATCATAACTACTATGTAACAACCATATCATAACTACTGTATAAAGCCATATCATGACTACTATATAAAGCCATATAATAGCTATTATATACAACTATATCATAACCAATATATAAAACTATCTCATAACTACTATATAAAACCATGTCATAACTACTATATAAAGCCATATCATAACCATATATAAAACTATATCATAACTACTATATAAAGCCATATCATAACTACTATATAAAGCCATATCATAACTACTATATAAAGCCATATCATAACTATATATAAAACTATATCATAACTACTATATAAAGCCATATCATAACTACTATATAAAGCCGTATCATAACTACTATATAAAGCCATATCATAACTATATATAAAACTATCTCATAACTACTATATAAAGCCATATCATAACTACTATATAAAGCCATATCATAACTATATATAAAACTATATTATGACTACTATATAAAGCCATATCATAACTAATATATAAAGCCATATAATGACTACTATATAAATCCATCATAACTACTGTATAATACCATATCATAACTACTATATATAAGATTACTATATATAAGGCCATACCATTACTACTATGTAAAACCATAGCATAACCACTATACAAAACTATATCATTACTATATAAAGCCATATCATAACTACTGTACAAAGCCATATCACAACTACTATATAAAACAATATCATGACTGCTATATACCAACCATATCATAACTACCATATAAAACCATATCATAACTACTATATAAAGCCATATCATAACTACTATATAAAGCCATATCATGAATACTGTATAAAGCCATATCATAACTACAGTATAAAACCATATCATAACTAATTCATGAAGCCATATCATAACTACTATACAAAACTGTATCATAGCTACAATATAAAACTGTATCATAACTACAATATAAAACTGTATCATAACAACTTTATAAACTTACGTGCTTTCTCAGTCATATACTGTATCAGGAAATTATCCAAAACAATAAGAATACAAATAATTCTCTCTCTTCTGAAGTCAAAAGTACATCGTATGCAAAGAAAAAAATTAATAAATAATCAGATAGTAAACACTATTTTTATCTCTAATAGGATCAACTACTCAAGCTAGTAATTTTCGGGAAGATGGCTCCAGACTTTAATTGCTGGATAATTAGGAGCCGACAGGATGCAAAACTTGACGATCTTGATATTATCAGAATTCCCAACTCCACTGCGCTCAAAATCTAAAGATTGGGAATTCGAAAATAGAGATTTAATAGACAAACGTCGATAAAGGATTCTTTTAGGTCATTTTTAAAGTTGCGAAATAGAACTACGAGTATGATGTTGTATGGAAAACTAGGAAGATTGCCGTTAGAAATATTTGTAAAATCCCAATAATTAATTTTTGGGGTAGGATTTTTAATATGATAGTATTAAAAACATTTCATTTTTCTCTAACAGGTTTTACGAAATGGCTGTGATTAGGACTATAGGCAGTGACATATTTCCGCACAGGCCGACACGGCCGCGGCATATGGCGGAAAATTTTACGGGGCGACTAAATTTTGGCGGCATTTTTTTTTTAAACGCTAAAGTGAGTAAAGATATGTAGAGAACAAAAAACTAATAAGCAGTTGTCCAAAATAAAATTTGCGACTTGTGAGCCTTCTCTTCCTGCCACCCTTCGACTTTGTGCTATCGCGAACCGATAACGGCGCAAATATAAACCAGTTTCCCAACGTTTCGAGTTAATGAATTCTTCGTCGGGAAAAAAAAGCAAGTTATATTAAGAAAACAATTTGCTTGTTTACGTTTGTTAACTTTACCTTGTTTACTTTGTGGGTTTAACGCCATTTTTCAGCACATGATAGGCAATACATGACAGCCAGTGTATTGGTGGAGGAAGAGCCTGTGCTGCCGCCAAACCAACGTAGCTCTACTAAAACAATAACTATTTGACGATGATTCAAATTTCAGCCACCTGAGTTAATGACTAAAATGGTCGGTACATAATGTGACAACCATGATCTTACTTGATACAATTCATTTTTGAGAAATAGAGACTGAATAACTCAAAAACTGCTCTCTCTCTCTCTCTCTCTCTCTCTCTCTCTCTCTCAATAATACTGACTTACAAACAGTAACGTCAGTTTGTTTTCAATTAATTTAAGGTTTGTGTCGTAGAAGTTTTGTACATTAACTGTCAGAGAAATGACATTTGATAATATCGGGATTTCTTATAATCAAATCCTATCGAAATTTATCATGAATCTGCAGCAATAAATTTTGCATCACAGATCTTACTTAATGTTTCCAATTTATACGAAAATCTACAAATGGCATTCTGCTTAGTTGCCTTGAACTCTCAGTTTTACAATCCAAGAAGAACATACGTCATTCGTAGGGTTTCCACTTTGATCGTAGCTAGGTCGCTTCTGACAAATGTATCACACTTCCGGTATTCGTGAGACTGCAGAGAACTATCAATAGCCCTATTGAAAAAGTACGGAAACTTCCAACTTTTACTCATTATTTACCGCACTGATTTGAAAATGCCTATCAATCACTACAGTGCACGGGGGAGTTTCGGGACTATTCGTTAAGGGAATGACGTCATTAGCTCTTCCGGAATTACCATTTCGCACAATTAACAAATTCATTTAAAAAATTGTAATAAGTGAACAGGAAATTGTAGACGTTTTAAGAACCATTCTTTTAAAAGAAGAGACCCTGGTTCTGATAAGACATGTCAAAGTCTTCTAAAAGGAGCATCACCAATATTATGAAACCTTTATGTGTTTTATTCAGTAGATCTGCTAATGTGAAAATTTCCCGCTGTTATTTGAGAGGGAAAAAAACAGTAGTATTGTCATTTCTCAAGAAAGATAGCAAAAATAATCCCACCAATTACAGGCACATTTCTTCACTTATCTGCGTAGGCAATATAATAGAAAGGGTTGTTTTCAAACATCTATACAGTTACTAAGCATGAAAATGGATACGTAGCAAACATCAATCGGGCTTTTATTCCAAATCACTCAAGCGTGTACAATGACAGGTATGTATCGTAGTATTTGTGAAGCACTCGATCGTGGAGAAGACGTGCTTGTAATATTTTACGGTGTATCCAAAGCATTGGTCGTGTTTGGCAAACAGGTTTTATCCATAAACTTAAAAGCTATTGAATAGATTCGTATCTGATTGACTAGTTCAGAAATTATCTCTCAGATACATCAAAAACTGTCGTTGTGAAAATCGCAGAAAAACAAGTCCCTCTGTTTCAGCTGGGGTGCCGCAGACTTAAGGTCTATTATGAAGCGCCGTAGCGGACAAAAGCTGGTCCAATGAGAAAGTTGCAGTTGAAATTTCGATGTCGTATGTCGAGAAATCCAATATCACGTGTTGGATCAAATTGCATGTCCTTGAAGTTCCATTTTCTAGATCGAGATTTGAGATTTTATATGTTGACTTATACAGTGTTGGTTTAAAGTTCTATTTCCTATGTCGGCGTGTTACAGACCCAATTCACTAATGAGACACAAACCAATGTCGCTGACACGTTAACTGATTATATACATTTCTTTCCTTAATGCATACCTTTTTGCTATATCAATATACGTTTATCATTATAAAAAAAATCAATGCAAACAATAAATGAAGCTTGGATCTGAAAATATCGCAACTTAACTGGTGTATACCTACGTTACTGTCGCCAGTGTAATTACGAGCTAATTCTGTCAGATAAAGATGAAAAATAAAACTGAAGATTGAATTAAAAAGTCTCTGAATCAATCGTGTATACTTTTTGAGAAACCTAAAAGCAAATTTTGAATAATTATACCCTGAACATTCATTCACGAGGCTTCAGAATGTAGGTCGCTAAGGTCATGATACATACCTAACCCTTTTTTATGCACGACGTTTTTTGTGTAAAACGAGGGTTTTTGGGAGTATAAAAGGCGCTCAAAATTCACCTGTACGTCTTATTATTTAAAAAAAAAAACAACCAAATAAATGGTTATTGCTGATGCATATAATTTTTTTATGTGCCATATGGTGTGATGTTCATTGGTTATAAAATATGGGATACTTACGTTACTTGGTCCAAATAATATGAAATCAAAATCAAAGGATTGAATAAACCCTTCGAAAATGTAGTCATGTTTCATATATGTCTGAAAATAAAATCTTTATAAATATATCAAGTAATATTTTGACAAATTTTAGCATAAATAATGCTTAATAATACGTACGTTACCGATACATACGTGACAAAGATATACTAAACTACGGAACACGTGATGATAGCCGGCCAACTTTGCATGCTGAAAGGTGTCATGCCGCCATCTTTCAATTCTCAGTAAAACAAAACATCAAGTACAACGAGGACAAGCCAGTAAAACTGTGTTATACTCTATGTACCAAAGACCACCTATAGGTAAGCGATTCAAATTAAAACTTTTGATTCACACTTACGTTTTTATTGGACAGGAATCAGTGAAAAAGAAAGAGTAGATATGATACATTAAAATATAGTGACCTCTATGTTTATAAGCGATATAATCACTGTGTATAAAGTCCTGTTGTTGAAATTTTTACAGTTTAAATTTCAGATATTTCTCTGTAAAATAGGCGAATAAAGTTGTTGTTTCTAGATCATTTTTTTTCTTCCATTTTTATACTTCTAATTGCGCCTCATTGGTGAATTTGGGTCTACAGCGTATATTCTGAATTACACAGTGGTGGTTGAAATTTTAATATCATATGTCGAGAATCCCTAATTCACACGTTGTATGCAACTGTTTGTGATAAAATTTCCATTTCATATGGCGAGTATTTAGATTTCATCTGTTGAATTTCACAGCAACGAGAAGCAGCCTCCTTGTTTAAAAATAACGCGGTCCGTTCACGACAGCGACCTCTAGCAAAGAAATTCATAGTAATTCTCGACCCGTGAACGGTAACTTTCAAACTGTAAATGCATGAAATGTAATTGCGCCTCATAGTGGAATACACGAATGACGTGTCTTAATACTCGATATTATTTTGAGTTGTTATAATGGACATTGTGTAATGTTACTTTTAACACCAACACATCATTTCACGATATAAAAATAACAATCCTGACAAGCACAATAAAATGTCCAATCACTGCTGTGTAATTCAACAGATACAATCTAAAAACTCAACATACGAAATGGAACTTTCAGCACAATCAATGTAATTCAACATGTTAAATTGCAACTCTCGACATATGACATTAAAATTTCAACAATCGCCTTGTAATTCAGAAGATACAATCTAAAACTCGACATTGGACATCGAATTTTCAACAAGCGCTGTGTAATTCAACAGATGAAATGTAAATACTCAACATATGAAATGGAACTTTCAACATAAACTGTTTGAACCAATACGTAAATTATGAATTCTCGACGTATGACATTGAAATTTCAACCACCGCCATGTAATTCAAACGACACAATCTAAAACCTCGACATAGAAAATGTAACTTTCAACCACTACTGTTTAATTCAACAGATACAATCTAAAATCTCGATCTAGGAATAGGAACTTTAGGACAAACATTTTTGATGCAACACGTGAAATTGGAATTCTGGAGATATGACATTGAAATTTCAACGGTAACGTTCTGATTGGACCAGCTTTTGTCCGCTACGGCCCCTCATAGTCTATAACTGTTGTCGCTTGTATAAATCAATGATATTGCTAATTAGTCTGGTCAGGCATTTTGCTGAAGACAGTACTCTCTCCTACACTTCTGAAAGTATTCAATATCCAATACATACTCATTGCTAACTTAGAAATTCGACATGACTGCTCTAATCAAGGGTTTTAATCCAATACAAAATGAAGGCATGTTTTACCAAAATCAATAGCCCACTCTTTCCCAAATGAAGTCTCAAAACTATCGTTTGCTTATGTTGACAATCATGTTCTTACAAAAGTATCTAAACTGCTAAATATATTGAAACACACACACACACACACACACACACACACACACACGCGCGCGCGCGCGGTCTTTATAAGAATATGTTGATTGGAATAGACGTTCAAAGGCAGACACCGATTACAGATTCTTCATTTGCAGACTGCTACGTTAGTTTTGTCTATCAAGAAGTTCTCGCGCACGCAATATTTACGAGAAATACTAATGGTCCATACTAGCAGAAGAAAAGGAAATAACACAAATTCTGTACTTTTCATAAAATTATCTGTAATGATTCACTAAATATTTTAACAAGCCACGTGCTTCTTATGTGAGAGAAATGACGAGATACAATTATGTTAATGGACAAAAAAGTCAATAGATTGAATGCTTGACTTGAAAATAAATAATTTTAAAAAATTCCTTTTTTCTGGTATTCTAATATGGATACAAGATGTTTAAACAACAATTCTTCATAATATTCTAAAAATAAAGAGAATCAATTGTTCTGTACAATACAATGACCAATCCATATTATGCAGGCGCATTGCAATAGAAATTTTGATAACGAAATATTGAAGTCTGGTGACACCATTGATTTCTTGCCTCGATATAATTTTTACCTTTCTCGAACCTAATTTTTAATTTTTCAGGAGATATTATTTGCTATTTTTATTTATTTATTATGTTTGTTTGGTTTTTCTTTTCTCTTTTGGGAAGGGAGGGGAATTCTTTTTATTCTTTTCTCTCGCTTGTCATGTTGTGTAATTTTTGTCTCACTATAATCGTATTAGGAAGGACTTATTTAATGGTGTTAGAACTTGTAATCCTAATCCTTTTGCATAATTTAACTAATAAATTAGTTTACTTACTAATATAAAGATCACACATATTTTTTATGATAGCAACGTACGCCGAATCTTGAAGGGATCGATGAAATCCGTGCCAGACGATTGCTGTTTTCACACAACAAAATACAAGCAAAATCTTGACATTTTATATGCAATTTAAAGTTTCCCCATTGATGACTCCTATCAAATTGGCTTGACTTAATACGTTGCTAGGGCGGCGCGCGCTCCTAATCATTTGATGTCAAACGAACGAGAGTCTCGCAAGAGATCCAGCTTTTAAAAATTGTCGAGAAATACACACCTTAGCGAACGTTTAGTACAAAACCGGCCATTTCTGAGGAATACGCGAATTACCAGATGTTTGGCAGGTAATCACATGAAATTACTCAGATTCGAAACTGTGAAAACTAGCCGATTAGCGGGGAGTAGGCCAATAAATCAGCCCCCCCCCCCAATATATTGTACATCAAGGGTCTGGAAAATTACTCCGGATTTTGGATTTTTTTTTTTACCTTTATCGCAACAAGGGTTGGATGGACTCTAGCAAAAGAGATAAAAACAACAATAAAAAGAAGATAAAAATTCAGGACAGATTTATTCAATAATTTCTCATCTGTAAAAAAAAACAAACCTACACACTTTTACCAGTTTACAGATACAATTTTACGTGCAGAAATATACTTGTAGATAGAACCATAGTGGATATATCTCGATTATCTAAACAAGTTCATCATTTACTAAAACTAAGCTTGATTATTAAAAATATAATGTGGGCAAATTATGTTTTTTCAGATAAGAAGTTTTTTAATTTTGGAATCAAAATTTGGGTTCCGAAATTCGTGCGCAGGCAATTCGTTTGCTTATGAGAACTTGTAGTTCAAAGTCTTAAGTTCCAAAATTATACACTAAAATTTCATACATGAAATTTTCTTTTTCAAAAGTTTTCATATATTACCTCTCTCATTTTTTCTGATTTAATCAATCTTTCTCTCAAATCTTTATTCTAGAGCTCAATCTTGACCAGACCTTTCCTCTATCCTTTTTCCGTCTGTCTCTTAGCTTACTACTACTATCTGTCCCCTACTTGGAACAACAACGCTGTTTATATACAAGTTTGGCACGTGTAAGCATTCTGGTAAGCAAAGCATGAATTGGTGGGTATTGCAATCGATCGGCCAATCCAAATCGACCATGCTGACCGAACGTCACGACAATAATATGCACACAACTCCGTGCTTCAATTCTTCTAATTTAACGTAATATTAGAAAATATGATCGGTCATGACAAACCTACCCGGAAATATGATTCTCATCTTCGAATGTTTGTGCAGGTAATTTAATTTTAAAATCTTGTATTGTTGTACAAAATACGCGAACGGGTAACGAGCATTTCGATGTACGAGGGGATATCTCAAAATGGCTACGCTCGACTACAACAATGTGTTGTGACTAAAAACAGCTGATCGGAGGATACACGAAGTAGCGGCATAGCAATATTGACTGGCGTTTTAGGGGGCGATTTCCCCTATTTATTAAAACCTGCAAAGATCAGCCCTCTTCTCCGCACACATAGATGTATATTTTATACACTTACCGATATTTCTCGCGGCCGTTGAGCTACCGTCGGCTGAAGAGTTCATTTGGCGCTATGTACATACTATATTCGGATCAAATCATATGTTTGGCGACTTGTAAACCCACGTGGAATAGAACATCCTTCTGTCCTGTGGCCATTTTGAATTTCACGCTATATATGGCTATTACTAGATACCGGTAGATATCTAAACTGTACGAAGGCGTATTTCGGAAAGATTTGCATGCAGCAAAATTGCACATTTTAATGAAATCAGTCCCACATATCGTCCATCAGTATCAACACAGATGGGGGAGTGGGATTTACAGGACTAACTGCGGAGCTGAACAGTTGTCAAATCCCGTTTGAGCCCATCATTATTGATATGGTTCAAAATAAATGTATGTGTTAGAGTAAGAGAGAACGTGTTCTTTATCTACTCAGAAAATCTCTCTTCTATGTGAAAGGAAAACATAATAGGATTGCACGTTTTCAATCAATACAAACGCGATGCTGAATGCGAGTCAATTGTTGTGGACACGACCCAGGAAAAAGTATAAGTCCAGCAACAGATCATGGCATCAATGCCGCGTGAAAGCTGATCCTGATACATGAATACGGCCATAATGTTACATCTCATCGATTTTTATGTAAAAATATCGGCTTTTACCCACCCAAGCTAGGTATATTGGCTATACCTATAGTATCAGACCCAAACTCCCAAGAATTTCAAAAGACTGACCCCATATTATTAGTGCTTTTGTTGTACTTTATTTTATCTCAAGCCGAAAATCTGTGGCCATATCCATATATCATTCTCTCAGACGGAACAACATAGACTATTACGGCCCTTCCACCATATTGGATATTTTATTGTAAAGCAATCCTTATAATTTTACTCCAGCAATATATACGTCCTTTGGGTACTTTTCTTTTAAAAGATAAATGGTTTTCTTACTAAAAACACACGGTGGTGATGTCATTTGATAGCAAGTCCCTTTGCACCCAAGTACGATAAGCTTAACATTGTGTTGCTCAGTGTCCAAGTTAAAAAGTCCTTATTTTATAGACTTTATATACTATTTTGCCATTCTGTGCTTTATTGAAACCAAAATTGATAAATTTAATCAGTACTGTACTAGTCACAGTAATCGTTTATAAATGTTAATATCCTTAACGCCTGTAGTTAATGTGTTCTTTGGTTTATGTTTAATAACAGGTTGCTGTTAATGGATACTCAGTTTGGAGTTGTTTATGCACCTCCAGAAAATAGTGTTTATAATTCTGTTGAATTGTTTGATGTAATCTAAAGTTACTCACATGACTTTGCTGCACAAAATTTGTTTTAGGTATGTTGGCTAGGGGATTTCAGATATGTTACCTAGGGGACTACAGATATGTTACCTAGAGGACATCAGGTATGCTAGCTATTGGGCTTCAGTTCACATGCTGGAACAGACGATGATTATGTATCGTACAACAATAATACCATTTGTTCATTCAGTCTTAATGATGTGCAAGAAAACAAAGTTTCAATAGGAATATTTAAAGTAAACTTGATATTCTTGAAAAAGATGTTCGCAGGACAAATGTAGAAATGAAAACTATAGAAATGTACCATTACACAGAAACAGTAGACATGAAAAGAATGGATAAATATCTCTCATCTTCACACTATCTTTATGCAGCTTGATAATCATGTGTATAGTGTCACTGATGTTGATCAAATTGATGATCTTACTGTTAAACTGAGATGGCATTTCACAAATAGTCATGCCTTTTTAAGAATGCTTTGATCGCATCAGTCCTCTCCTAGACAGAATGAATGATCATATGAATGATTCCCTGACAGGCTGCATGACACAGATCATATGAATGATCTGGTAGACAGGCTGAATGGCACAGATCATATGAATGATCTCCCAGACAGACTGAATGATACAAGTCATATGAATGATCTAGACAGGTTGAATGACACAAGTCAAACGAATGATCTCATAGACAGGCTGAATGACACAGATTATATGAATGATCTCAGACAAGCTGAATGACACAGATCTCCTAGACACGGGGAATGATACAAGTCATATGAATGATCTCATAGACAGGCTGAATGTCACAGCTTATATATGATCTCCTAGACAGGCTGAATGACGCAGATTATATGAATGATCTCCTAGACAGGCTGGATGATACACGTAATATGAATGACCCGATAGACAGGCTGAATGACACAGGTGTCCTAGACTGACTGAATGATAAAAGTCATATCAATGATCTCATAGGCAGGCTGAATGATATAGATCATATGAATGATCCCATCGACAGGCTGAATGATATAGATCATATGAATGATCTCATAGGCTGAATGATACAAGTTATATGAATGATCTCATAGAGAGGATAAATTCTAAAGATCATATGAATGATCTAGACAGGCTGAATTATACAGGTCATATGAATGATCTCCTAGACAGGTTGAATGACACAAGTCATATGAATGACCTCATCGACATGCTGCATGATGCAGATCATATGAATGATCTAGACAGGCTGAATGATACAGATCATATGAATGATCTCCTAGACAGGCTGAATGATACAAGT
Source organism: Megalonaias nervosa (assembly GCA_016617855.1). Lineage (NCBI taxonomy): Eukaryota > Metazoa > Mollusca > Bivalvia > Unionida > Unionidae > Megalonaias > Megalonaias nervosa. Next base: position 4,737 of record JAECUM010044685.1, on the reverse strand, counting down.
CATATGAATGATCTCATAGACAGGCTGAATGACATAGATCATATGAATGATCTCATAGACAGGCTGAATGATACAAGTCATATGAATGATCTCATAGACAGGATAAATTCTATAGATCATATGAATGATCTAGACAGGCTGAATTATACAGGTCATGTGAATGATCTCCTAGACAGGCTGAATGACACAAGTCATATGAATGACCTCATCGACATGCTGCATGATACATATCATATGAATGATCTAGACAGGCTGAATGATACAGATCATATGAATGATCTCCTAATCAGGCTGAATGATACAAGTCATATGAATGATCTCATAGACAGGCTGCATGACACGGATCATAGGAATGATCTAGACAGGCTGAATGATACATGTCATATGAATGATCTCCTAGGCAGTCTGAATGACACATTTCCTAGTAGTTGTAATATTAATGGTATTGATAACATTGTTGATACTTTCATTGCATACTTGAAAACGCTGCTGAAAAGGTTAATATGGTAGTTTCGGTTAAACATTATAAAGAAAATGTTAAATGTAAGGTTGTGTTATTTGATGCGTAAAGCTTACCATAAAGCTACAATTTAAGTAGAAACCCACGATAATCTTGTACATTGCAGCTAAGAATTTTATAAAATGTTGTCATGCCAAATTAAAGACTTTTAAAAGTCAATTATTGGACTCAAAATACTGGTCACTTCCGAAAACATGTAACAATGAAAAATCTATTGTTCTTAAGGCTCCAATATCTGTTACGTGCAAAAAGTCGTATATGCCAAAATCATCTGAATAATACTGAATCTTGAAAGATATTGGTCCGAAACATCGTTGGGTTCCATTAAACTAGATAATATCGATGTTTCATCACATTATGAGTCGTGTAATATCTCCATCGAACTGTGATACCCTGTCATTTTCCACATGCGTACGAATTAATCCGAGGTTGATCAGTAAGATCCGTGGGTCAATCGACATCAGTCGAAAGCTGGCACACACGATTTGATGACGTCACCGTTGTAAACATAAGAAGCTAACACCACGTTATGTTGGATTGTCTTCATTGCCCTTCATTGTATATTCCAGCGCCCCATCTGATTACCATTATTCACCCTAATCATGGAAACTTGAAGTAAAAGACTCATAGACAACTTTAGCAGTATTCTTCATGTCAAGTTGTTCATTTTACCTTGCAGTGGCCAAACGTTTGAACTACTGTATCTAGGTCTAAAGTGTTCAAGTTAAGGTAATTTTAAGAAAGCGAAAGTCAGTTTTGTTCAGCAAGGCGGAAAGTCTGTGTTCTTTATTTTTATAAAAGCAAGAAATCTGAGTTTACCAATATATTTCCAGTTAAATCTTTTTTATATGTGATATCATTAAGGCATTTCATATGCAGTTTTGTAAAATTATTTTACAGGTAAGAAAATGTGCGCCAAATATTCTTTGTGGCGAATTAATGATTATCGGTGTTGGTTAGAGAATTATTGGTAAAAAGATAGACGCAGCATTCTCTGTGATATCTTGTACCATTTGCTTTGTAGAGATATTTTATTCCAGATGTTTAATCGTTGTTATGGATATTCCTAATGATTGTATACTACTGTACTTAGGAATCAAACAATATATAGATAAAAGTTTAAATATATCAAAGATGTTCGCCCAGTGTTTCAGGACAGCTTTGTACAGGCACAGAAATATTAAATTTCAAACATCTATAAGTGCATGAAGTATATAATATTTAAAAATGAATTTGGATTTAACAATATTTGACAATACTGTCATAATATATGATGAAATATTTTTGTCGTTTTAATTGTTGTAGTTTAGTCAAAAATTTTGGATACAGTCTGGTACATTATCGGTATTGAAAGGCCTGATAACTCTATCCTCTCTTTGAGAAACAAGAACTGGGTGATGAGTTTCGCTATATTTAATTCTGATTTTTTTCAAAGGGAAAACAGTTACATTTTAATGTATCATGTTTTACTTTATGTACTATGTTTTAATGAAAACAGTTACATTTTTACCCACGCTCAGTCAGCTAACACTGTTAACCTTGATACCCTTTTGAATACCACATATATATTTGTCATAATTGGAATAGCAAAGTTTTATATATTTGTATTGTCAAACTTTAAATGGTGATGGAACCTTTAACTAGTATGTTCACACTGTACATGGTTCATTGTTTACATTTTTGTGTGTGGTTTTATTTTCAGTTTTGTTTTATTTCGTAGTAACATATCCGATGTGGGGTCTTCGGTTACAACATTATCTAACTGCAGTCAAAATTATTTTTTCTATTTCTAGGATTTTGTTCTAATTTATTGAACTTAAATATTGTGATTTAATTCATTTCTTATATAAATAATTTTAGCATCGACCACTATACCACGTATTTCCCTGTTGCATGGCTTTTCCCTCACTGTTCAAAAATTAGATATCACCTCATCTGATCAGCCAATGAAATCACTTTTCCGATTTGTAGGAAAGCCTCGTTCTGGCGTTGCAAGAAAAAAGTTCTTATTTTACCAGATCCTCTTTACGCGCAGCTCATATTCTGTCCATATTCATTAGCTTTAACACACAAATATTGTCTGTCACTTTGTGACAACTCCCGCTGAAGTCTGTTAGCACGCATTAAATAACAGTATGTGATATGAATTGTATGACTATACATTTGATATTAAACAAGTAAAGTTTCATTAATTATATATGAAATAAACGCAAATAAAAGATTTTATTTATTGTATAAAAGAAAGTAGTTTTATACCTCTTTTGAATTTTGCATTGTTTAAACTAGAAACTCTGTTGCACATTTCCAGTGTTACGCATTTACTTATTGGACATTTCCAATGTTGCACATTTACCTATTGGACATTTCCAATGTTACACATTTACCTATTGGATATTTCCAATGTTACACATTTACCTATTGGACATTTCCAATGTTAAACATTTGCCTAACGGACAGTTCCAGTGTTACGCATTTACCTATTGGATATTTCCAATGTTAAACATTTACCTATTGGATATTTCCAGTGTTACACATTTACCTATTGGACATTTCCAATGTTACACATTTACTTATTGGACATTTCCAATGTTACACGTTTACCTCTTGTGTTGTCAAAAGACACACTTTTTAGTGTCTTTGGATGATGATTCACAAATCAAACATAAAATGTATATTGTAGATTAAACAAACGTCACCACCCAAATGAGGCCATGTGATTACACTTGAATATAAAACCTGAGCTCATTAACTGTAATATTGTTGAACTTCATTATGTCACTTTATACAAACTGGATACAAGCTTGTTTTGAGCATATATCGCTGGACTAGTTTCATAGACTGTATATAAAATGAAGACAAGATGGTGCAAAATATTCCAAGACATCCAAATACTAATACACACAGTATAAAATATCCTTCACTGATTGCTTGGCACATGCAAAAAAAAATCATTCGGATTTAAACCGAGGGTTGCCTAGTGATTCCCCCTCCCCCGTGATTCTCGTTTTTTCTTTTTGTAACATGTACAAAGGCACAAAAGTTCCCATCAGATGTACGTATTATCTTCGTTGCTTACATAAATATACATTTCTAGTTTTACCGCAGGCAGAATCAAGCTGTTAGCCCACCTAACCAGTTATTTACTGCTATGAATCCACGTCGTATAGACTTGAGAATTACGTGATCACAAGTTTCCACGCTGACTTTCTTCCTGCCATGGCACATATCTGTCACAAATACTAGCGACGACAACATTTTGTTATATCAGTATCTTTGCCTCTAGTTAATAACACCCCAAAAGACGATTACAATAAAAGAAATACAATGAAGATTTATTAACTTATGGCACCAAACGGGAGCTACTTTAATTCCTACAAATATAAAAGCTCTGAAGAGATAATTACAGACCGAGGCAAAAGTCTACCATCTGCAAAATGGGAAAGCTGTTATATTGGGTTTATAATATGAAATCCAGTCAAATGAGAGCGTGGGCTTGTGAATTTAAACAGAAGACTTACAATCTGCTGATAAGTAAGTGTAAATGGGAGTCAAAGATGGTTAGAAACTAGATTAGAACTGCAAGTTTGACACTATCAGAAGAAACCATAATTGCGGTATGCAGGAGAAAAGCAGGAGATGAGGCTGATATTGTCAAATCATTTGAGTGTAGAGTAATTACAGTTCATTAATAAGTAAATACAAAATTTCACATCTGAGTTTGTCATTGTTAATTGTTATGTTAGTAACTAGTTAATCTAACAAATAGATCCATGTTACATAGTGTGTCCCTTCACACGATTTCTGATGTATGTTATATACCTTTCAAAGCTAGAACACAGAATCTTCAGATGTTTGACGACGAGGATGACGATCATGCTGACGCAATTGCCGCCAGGAAATAATTACGAGTGCCTCGCCATCTGCTGACAAAGGCGAGATAAAAGTGTTGTCTTCATGTACGTGACTTTGTAGTATTGCATACCACAACGAAGTAAATAAATGCATCGCAGGATCAAAGAGATTTGCATCTATGTTTTTTGAGTTTGGTTTCGAGTGCCATTTACGAGGAACACATACCACAACGTATTTAAAGCTTTATTGTTGTTGTTGTTTCTTAAACCTATTATAATGTTCCAAAAATCGATTATTATTAATTAAATATGAAAATGTCCAAACGGAGTCTCTCTCTCTCTCTCTCTCTCTCTCTCTCTCTCTCT
>JAECUM010044681.1:0-42035 GCA_016617855.1 Megalonaias nervosa | reverse complement strand
TCCCTGTTGTTGGTGGCGGTGGTGGTGCTTTGTTTAAATCTTCTCCATTTGTTGTTGTTGTTATGATCTCTGTAATTGCTTCTTGTACCGTTTGCAATCCTTGTACATCTGGTTGTCTTAATGAATAGCTTGGTACTTCCTTACTGTTTGATTTGGTCTCACTTATTCTTTTCTCTGGTTGGTTTTTCAGTCCTTGTTGGTGCTTATGCCGTTGTTTTTGGTTTCGATTGTTTTTCTTTCCAGAAGCTTCTTTCGTCCCCTCTTCTTTGTTTGTTGGGCAGTTATATGGTGTGTGACCTGTATTCCCACATCTGTTGTATTTTCTGTGGTATATACAGCCTTTATACCAAGACTTGGTCAAGAATCCATGTAAGAAGAATGCTGGTTTGATCTTGAGTACCTCCTTTTTTTCTATTTCAAGAATTCTTATCCCATTTTTTATGCGGGTAAGAGGGATTACATCCATTTTCGCATTGATCACCTTCACTTTAAGTTTTCTTCAAATCTTTTGACTGTTGCCTCTAGGGGGATCTCCATTGGTATATCTGATAGGTGAATCTCTGTTGACTTCTTTTTAATTTTCCTTAGTATTGGTTCCGGTTCTTTAACCAACACTTTTCCCACTCCAATTTCCATTTCCCCAAACGGAAATATAGGCCTATTTCCCTTGGGCCATAGTATCCATCCTTTAAACCCTTTTCTATTCAGTGAGTCTGCCAGATCCACAAAGTCTTTATTCTTGAGTTGTAATGCTACCATTAAACCTGACATGCTTGGTCTTTTTTCTATGGGTATCTCTGAAACATCAATTTCCTGTGTGCCTTCTTTATACTTGCACTTCAGAAAATCACCATTCTTTGTCTCTATCCTTCTTGTAATGAAAAATTTTTCAAGTTCTGCGAGTTCCTTGTTGTACGCCATTTTCCCTCGCGCTAATCGTGCTGCTCATGCTACTCACTCTTGGTTTCTCAATTTTCCAATTTCAGCTCACTTTGTATTAGTCTCTTGTAGATTTGTAATTTTGTATTTTTTTAAAATCCTTGATTGTGAAAATCTGTCTCTTAAGTCTGCTTTGTCCTGGCCATTTTGAGATTTAATTCGGAAAGACTTGACTTGTCAAACGGGAGTTTCAGTAATTAATATATTTACATAGACTGACATTTGTATGTGGATGGTAAGTAAAATTCCTCTTCTTTTCACTCAGAATTAAATCGTTCAGAACATTCACATTTTCTGTAGTAATCTCTATCATCAGACCAGAACACCTGCGTCTCTATCGTCGATTGACCCTTTCTTTAAATTTCTGACGCATGCGTGGAAGGCAGCATCACTCCACTACCACAAATGTAAAAATCAAAAACAGAAAAGAAACAAATAAAAATAAAAAAACAACAAGCTCTCACTTGTCTATTCAGTAGGCAGGGAGGAACAGTAACTACAATTGACCATATGATGGCCAACTCATTTTAAAAAAGAATGTACCCAGATAAAATAGTTTGCTGAAATTTCAAAGAAAACATTATCTTTGAAGCACATGTTGTTATGAAAATGTACTAACCAAATGGGAAAAAAAATCAGTCTGAATCATGCAGTACAATTTTTTGATGTTGCTGCCACAATAAGAAACAGGCATTTGTTTGGTTCTTTAAAGCTGTCCTTCAGCGGTGACTTCAACAACGCATGTACCCTTCATCAAAGAAAGCCGACTACAATCTTCAATAAACACAAAGAACCATTCTTCAAAGGAAGTTAGTACGAAACTTAAATAAAAGCAATGGAATCTGATTGATTGTTTCATTTTTCCAACATGACTGAAACACTTTTACTGTGCTGTGAAAGTTTCCTTTTTACAGGAAAAAAGTTTATGCTTACGAACTCTACCGACGGCGGCTTAAAACGCAAACTTTTACCGACTTGGGACGTACTGAAAAGTAAATGTGCTTCATCATTCATTACGTGATTGTGCTATTTTTATCTACTGAATTCAGACCTATATGACCTGTGACAAAATTATTGAATATTTTAAACCTGTGTGTGTGGAATTACTTGTATTGTGGATTCAGTGTATGTGACGTGATTCGCGGGTGAGAACACGATGTTGAAACTTTATTCATTGCTATACATTTGACATGTATATATAAACAGTATACACATATATGTACCAATGCGTGGTTCTCTGAATAAAGTAAAATATTATATATGCCCTCTCTGTTTTTACTACAGGTGTGTTTCTCATTTAATATGCTTCGATTTAAGATGATAACTGTGCCAATGAAGCACGTATTTTTGCACACGCATTTATTACCTGCCCCTTCCCCCGGCACATTTTTTGGAGTACATGCATCAATTTATTAAGCTAACTGACCTGGTTGCTTATAACATGGATCGGTCTATAACACAGTTGGGTTCTATGGCTCCCAACTACCGTGTTATCGCGGAACACACCAAATCTACCATCACATAATAAGCCAGATGATTAAGGTTTACACTGTTCGCCCCAGATATTACATACAGTTACATTGTATCAAAGAAATGCATACATTCTGATCAATCATACATTATATGCTGTTTGGTGCATGTTACACACAGTTTCAGTATGTCCATCTTAGGGCCACAGCATCCAAGAGATGTCGCTTCACTTTGTTCTCAAGTCTTTTCCGCTCACAGGGAGCCTGTACTTGGTGACAGCTTGGAAGTCACCATGTCTAACTAAGGATAGTCTGTGAGTTAGCGAACCACCATCCTCAGTATTATTCTCTAGCTACTTTGCAGGTAGCACACGAGACATTGGCTTCAACACCTTATTCAAAAGACAACGAAACTTGCTCCCAAGTCCACTCGTTATTATTAGGCATTACTTGATGTGTAAATACTCAGTCCTGTCATCATTATTAGACATTACTGCAAATACTCAGTCCTCTCATCATTATTAGACATTACTGCAAATACTCAGTCCTCTCATCATTATAGACATTACTTATAGACATTACTTGATGTGTGAATACTCAGTCCTCTCATCATTATTAGACATACTGCAAATACTCAGTCCTCTCATCGTTATTAGACATTACTGCAAATACTCAGTTCTCTCTCATTATTAGACATTACTTGTTGTGTGAATACTCAGTCCTCTCATCATTATTAGACATTACTTGATGTGTGAATACTCAGTCCTCTCATCATTATTAGACATTACTGTAAATACTCAGTCCTCTCTTCATTATTAGTCATTACTGTGAATACTCATTCCTCTCATCATTATTAGACATTACTGCCGGTACTCAGTTCTCTCATCATTATTTGACATTACTGCCAATACTCAGTCCTCTCATCATTATTAGACATTACTGCAGATACTCAGTTCTGTCATCAATATTAGATATTACTGCAGATACTCAGTTCTGTCATTATTAGTAGACATTACTGCGGATACTCAGTTCTGTCATCAATATTAGACATTACTGCAGATACTCAGTGATTACTTAGTCCTCTCGTCATTGTTAGACATTACTGCCAGTACTCAGTCCTCTCATCATTATTAGACATTACTGTGAATACTGAGACCTCTCATCATTATTAGACATTACTGCAGATACTCAGTTCTGTCATCAATATTAGATATTGCTACAGATACTCAGTTCTGTCATTATTATTAGACATTACTGCAGATACTCAGTTCTGTCATCAATGTTAGACATTACTACAGATACTCAGTTCTGTCATCATTGTTAGACATTACTGTAGATACTCAGTCCTCTCATCATTATTAGACATTACTGCAGATACTCAGACCTCTCATCATTATTAGACATTACTGTGATTACTTAGTCCTCTCATCATTATTAGACATTACTGCCAGTACTCAGTCCTCTCATCATTTTTAGACATAACTGCAAATACTCAGTCCTCTCATCATTATTAGACATTACTGCCATTACTCAGTTCTCTCATCTTTATTAGACATTACTGCAAATACTCAGTCCTCTCATCATTATTAGACATTACTTGATTTGTGAATTCTCAGTCTGCTGATCATTATTAGACATTACTTGATGTGTGAATATTCAGTCCTCTCATCATTATTAGACATTACTTGATGTGCGAATACTCAGTCCTCTCATCATTACAGACATTACTTGATGTGTGAATACTCAGTCCTTTCATCATTACAGACATTACTTGATGTGTGAATACTCAGTCCTTTCATCATTTTAGACATGATGTGTGAATACTCAGTCCTCTCATCATTATTAGACATTACTTGATGTGTGAATACTCAGTCCTATCATCATTATTAGACATTACTGCAAATACTCAGTCCTCTCATCATTATTAGACATTACTGCAAGTACACAGTCCTCTCATCATTATTAGACATTACTTCCAATACTCAGTCCTATCATCATTATTAGACATTACTTGATGTGCAAATACTCAGTCCTCTCATCATTATTAGACATTACTTGATGTGCGAATACTCAGTCCTTATGAGCTTCAACTGAAGAAGTTTTCACCTACTGCTATCTGAGTTCTGTCCTCCTCCCTCTACAACAACTGCCTGGTCTGAGTTCCAGCATCAGATGATTATTGACTAAAAAGGAAGAATCTACTTTCAAAATACTTCCACAGTCTGGCATAGTTACTGACATTCTGGGCTGCTGATATAGTCAATTACAAAACCCAAGCATCAACCAACTCTTTTTCTTGTAAAGACGTTTTCCCTCAAACTTTGTTGGTGGATATACGAGTCCCACACACCAATTTTCCATTTTTATACTGCAGCAGTTGACTGAGATATCACAGCTTTGGGGATGGCAAATCAATCCTTTGTACACATGGATTGGAAGTCCATTTGTGTGCAAAAGTATTTGGTGTGCAACATCGTGGCCATGGGCACTGTGTCAGATCCGGTATGTAGGCAATCTTTCAAGAGATAAAACAGTTTTCTCCCACCCTGAATTCCACAGGACTTGCATGGGAGACTGTTTCCAGAATGGCCCATGTCATATCGGAGCTGCCCAACATACACTGGCAAGTGCTGCAGCACATTCTTGCAAGTGTTGTAACTGCAGCTATGAATTTACAACTGTCTAAATGAGAGGCAGTGCTCTCTACTATGATCTTTCTTAAGACCATCATAAGTCAGGCTATGCTTGCAACCTGAATCATCTAATCTCCTCTTTAATGGTCAGCTTGATGAAATTGGCAAACATGCCACCAAGGAGATGAATTTCCCTCCGAGGCAATCAGCAGATAGATCACAGGACACAAGCATTTGGGAAGCAGTCCTACCGAATCTACAACTGCTCAAAACTGCAGTTCACCTGAACAAAAGCGGACGAGAGGCAGAGATAGGGCAATCGTTTTCACAAGCTTTTCTCTCCTTAAGAGCCTCTTATCTCAAGAAATGAAACCATCTTGAAGCCACCCTTATCGCAGATCCTGGTAGGGAGAAGGCACCAATTTGTTGCTGCCAAATGGGACAAGATATGCCATGATGACCTATGACCCAACAAATGGTTTCTGAAGGACTCAGCATCACTTTCTGTGCACCTCCTCATTTGTCTATGTTTTTTGCAGCAACAAACATGGCACTTTTCACCTGGTCATTGACCTAAGCACACTCGATCAATTCATTCAAGCCTCTTAGTTAACAAAGAAAACACAATGATGAGTTCTGAATGCCGTCTAGGAGAGAGATTGCACAATCAGTGTGGACTTGTAAGATGCATATCTTCACATCCCCAATCACGCAGCTTCCAGGAAGTTCTGTGATTTGTATACAGTGACACCATTTACCAGTTTAAGGCACTCCCATTTGGACTCAGCATCATGCCCTGGGGTTTCACTTAATTGATGGACTGAGAAATAGTCCATGTCCAGACCACCTCTGTGGTGGCGGCAACATCATCTGCCTGGACTACATTTTACAAAATATGAGGTGAGTTATATCTTGGAGCAAGACATGATATCCCTTGTTGCTCTCCTTCTCAACCTTGGTTTCATTGTCAACAAGGACAAATCTAACCTCATACCATCTCAACATTTCATTTATTTATGTATGGAGTTCAATGCTCAGTAAATGGAGTATTGTCTCCCACAGGAACAAGCATTGAAAATCAGCTGGGTTTGCTCAGTGCATCAGCTGACCTCTTAGTCCTAGGCCACATATTCAGACAGCCATTACAAATGATTCTCTTGTCCAAATGGATTTTGCGCATTGGAACAACTTCATTCAAACTGCACAAAAGATGCGGTTCCATCTCAGATGATGGGGCAACCACACTTTGCTTATTGGGGGTATATCTCTGCAGTTCAACCTCTGGAAATCACAATCTGTACTGATCCAAGCACAGAGGCGTGGGGGGGGGGGCACACTTGCTACATCATTCTATGAAGCCAGCGGAATGTGGCCCCCTTTTGATTGTCATTTACATGTCAACATTCTTGATATGAAAAAATCTTTTAAAAATCTTTTCATTGGTGGCAGGAAGGTCTCATTCTGTCTGAAGTTTTCAGTCTGTGGTGGATTATCTCCACTGGCAAGGTGGAGTAAAGTCCCCAGACCTTTGCATTCCTGGGATTTTCTAACATGGCATCTTCAGTGGCAAATCCATTTCCAAGTTTGTTATATTTCAGATTGACTAAATGCATTAGCGGACTTATTGTCCCAGAAGAATCATCTAATGCAAACGGCATGGTCTCTTCATCCCTTGGTTTTCACTCACATATGTTCCCAATGGGACTGACCAATGGTTAACCTATCTGTGACAAAATGAAAGCCAAACTCTCAACCTTTGTCCTGCCAATCCCAGATCTGAAGGCCTGGGCAGTCAGTGTTCTTTCCATAGATTGGAACAGCCTGGATGCATATGCCTACCCTCCAGCAACTCTCTTTCTGTGAGAGAATTGAAGTTTCACCTTATCCTGGTTGCTCCACTCAAACGAGATAAGTCATGGCTCAACGTCACCACTCTCACAACAGAAATCTCCAAGAATTGAGATTGTCCCTCGTTGCTCAAGGAACCACAATGGCAGATGTTTTGTCCCAACCTAGAGTGGCTGAAGATGCACATCTGGATCTTATTAAACAAGCCCTCAGGAATAAACATTTCTCACAACCATTGGTGGAGAAATTGCTCAAGTGAGATGGTCTTCCATTTTAAAAGCATACAGATTAAATGGAAACTCTTCACAGATTGGTGTGCTGAAGAACACATTATATGATTACAGTCATCAATGCCTCGATTTTTAATTTACTTCTATGGCTTTTTGACAAGAAACAGTTCACACCAATCAAAATCAAAGGTTACCATATCATGATCACTAATGGAAGAGAGGATATCAGACAAACAGACTTATCCAATCTTCTGTACAATTTTGATTACACACATCCAAAGATGCTGGCTCTTTGCCCAAAGTGGAATCTATCATGGGTACTAACCTGCCTGAGCAAGACACCATTTGAACTGCACTCAAGTAGCCTCATTGATTCACCTCTCATATGAGACCTGCTTCCTCAATGTATTAATGAATGGCAGGCAGAATCCATGAAATACATGCTCTATCAAGGACCAGGTCATAGCGTAGAGGAAGATCATGCCTTTTCTTACCCCTCACAGAGGGAAAGGACAACATATCAGCACAGACATTTTCTTCTTGGGGTTCATATTGCATGTAGGAAAATAACTCTGGCCCAATTGAATTGGCTTTACATCTCAGCTCACAAAGCTAAGCCACAAACATTGCATTAGAGCAAAACTGTTCTGTTATTTTCCATGTTGTGGGATGGAGATCTGATACCACTTCTCCAGCTTTTCTCTCTGAGATTTTTCATCCTAAATGGCTCAGCTTTGATCTGGTGGGACCTATAGCCATAGCACAACAGGTTGCCTTCCTGGGTTGTTTAACAGCTTCATATAAAACAGTTGCAGCTTAACAACTTCTTGATTCATGGGATGGAAAATATTTCCCCTTCAAAGCCACTCTGCGAAATGTGGAGTGTATTCTCCAGTTGGGTTATCTAAAAGCTGTCTCACATACATTATAGGACTGGAGATATCTCTCTGGGGTAATGGGATGTATCTCCCTCCATCTCTTACCTACTTCCTCGATTATTATGATCCTGTGATGTATTTGAAGAATTTTATCTAGTATTTTTTTCAGTAATATTTGCCCAGTCATAATTCACATATGCCTTCCCAGCTTCCTTACAGTTACATCCATATAGAGGGCATGCCTTCCATTAGTAACTGAAGTATTATGGGATATTGCAACAATCCCTGTATCAAAGGGAAATCACTCTAACTGACACTTAGGTGTGCTGGTAAGTTTTAGCTTTTTAGCTGAAAGGTTTTAGCCTGGGAGGGCTGGATTTGCAAGGTAGTAGTAGTTCTATTTAGCTATTATGATTGGGTTAGAATTATTATATTGTTAAAGAAACGTATTTTAGTAGATAAAAGTGATTTTCAGTTCCAGTATTTTTGGCATACCATTGTATAATCCCAAGCAATGGGAGGGACAGCATACTGTCTTCCTTTGGCTGTATAATCGTATAATCAGAAAGTACAGTCTTTCTACCCCCATCCCCACCCTTTTGACTCTCAAGCAGGGTCAAGGTCATTTGAAAATCTTAGTTAAGTTGTTGGTTATAGATTTTCTGAATGGTCATAAGTCCCAAACACTGTAAGGCATAACTATCATACTTGGACTGTAGAATCAGTATGCATTTTTTTCGTATTTTGCAGTCTGGTGAAGCTGTTTTGAATATATTAGTTAAGTTTTCAATTAGTTACTTTGTTTGGTCGTAAGACTCAAAATCTGTTCATAGTTGGCCCATGGAGGAATAGCTATTTTTCTTGGACTATGGAATCAGGGGGCTCTGCATATTTATGTCAATGTACCCTCATCCCGGTCAGAGTTAATGAAAATCATATTTTCTAACATGCAAGATCAGGGTCATTAAACCCACCCACCCCTTGTATCAGAAGTTTTAGGCAGGGGAGAAGACAAATACATAATTCCTTGGAATTTCTTGTTATTTGCATCAAAGGAGATTAAGAGAGATAAGTTAATCTCCTGATCTCAGCTAAACATTAATATGTATTCGCAACAAGTAGTCTGCAAGCCATGCTGATGCATTGTAGTAATATTGAAGGTACACTGTTAGTCTCATGTAACAGGTCATAATTATGTCAAAGCTGAATACTTTGCTGTCGTGATCATTCTTTCCTGTTAGAGGATAAAATAGCACTTTACATTTGTCTAGCTACTTTTGATTATCAGATTTTTATAAGGACCATACTTCCGGTTGTTTTATGAAGATTATCATAGAAACTTGAGCTTATGTAAACAGTCTATGTGGACTTAACCCTACCAGTAATTTCTTCAAGATTTTTATTATAAAGAGGGTGAATTGGGGGAAGCAGTTTTAATATTGAATAGTGTCTAGGAATATACCTTCTGTAGCAAGCTTCAACCAATGATTATGATTGTGATAAATAACTTTGTAATGAATAAAGATTAAACCTTTAGTTGTTTTCTTCATTATTGGCACAGCAACAATGACACTCATCATAAAAACATGTCTCAATGATATTATCCTGTGAGGGTGCCCATCTAATGTACATGTACATTTGCTGAAAAGTGGGAGGTGATTCATATCATTATTGGATTAGAACTACTATAATAAAATACTCTCCCTCTAAATAAAAATAATTTTAAAGAAGGAAATCATGTTACCGTTGAACACGATCTTACCAATAGCATCAGAGATGAATGATATGTTCAGAGTTTTTGTCATAACACACAAATACAAACATCTGTTGAAAACGTGTCAGTGAGTCATAGATTAACTTCATGCCTCCTTCGTGTAAACACTTGAATATAACAAATATGTGCAGGCACTTAAGTCTTTCAGCCCAAAAGATTTTAGGATGGGGTGTGGCTTGTAAAGTGTTCCAGTCAGAAAGTTATTAGCGATGGGGTGGGACTAGTAAGGGCACTTCTTTTTGAGAAGGAGCCTTTGTTAAGAATGGCAGCCAGTATATATTTGGTGGAGGAAGAACCTGACCTGGGAAGACCCCTGGAAGAACAACTGACCCATGGGAAGCTACTGGCAAGCTTTCTTACATGTCCACATTGGTCAAGCTGAATCTTGAACTCCCACAGACCAAGGTGAAATGTGAGCATACATAGGACAGAACCAGGGTCTCAAACCAGTAGATTTTCAAATTTTGATTAGTAAATTGTCTTCTTAACCAGTAGATCTTTTTATCAGCATAAATTTTACATTCTTCAAGGGGATTGAAAACAAAGTATAAATACATTTCTTTGCCATAATATGTATTCTCTTCATAGTAATATGAAACAGCAAGTTTTGATACAAATGGGATTTAGATTCTGATGTTATGCTAATTATTATTAGTCAGTGCATTGTCAACTAATGGAAAAGGAAGAATTGTTTATTATATAGTTCACTGCAATGATTCTTTAATAGCATCCACTTGCATTTTTAGTTTCCTTCACACTACCGCTGTCTGGTGACCACGTATGACAGTGACTGTGATTACTAAACTTCACACTTAACATGCTGTCAGTAGTTATCTGGTCCAAATGTCCCCTGAACCACTTTGTATTTATACAAAGAATATATAATGCCCTCCCTGCATCATCATTAGAATGTTGTAATGACAGAAAAACTATAATGCTCAATCTGCTAGAACTTCTAGCTTAGTTTCCTGGATTTATAAAAGGTTACTGACTGCTCTCCAATTGGACTGCTCTGGTGGCTTAGTGGTTAGAGCATCCACCTTGGATGCAGGAGGTCATGGGTTCGATCCCCGGCCGAGTCATACCAAAGACTTATAAAAATGGTACTAACAGCTGCCTCACTTGGTGCTCAGCATTAAGAGGTTAGTGTTAGGATGGTCAGCCTGGTGTCAGGATAATGTGACTGGGTGGGACATCATGCTACATGTCTGCGGCATGATGCCCCAGTGCTAGACATCACTATAAACTGACACACTGCAGACATCGTAGCGATATGACTGAAAAATTGTTAAAGCTATAATAAAAATCCAAATCACACACACACACACACACACACACACACACACACACACACACACACACACACACACACACACACACACACACACACACACACACTCTCTCTCTCTCTCTCTCTCTCTCTCCAGTTGGTTAACAGTTATGTTCACCCCATGCTTACTTGGACTGAAGATGTATTCCTGAGTCTTATCCTCAGTGATTTTGTTCTCTTCATGGCTCAGATTCAGAAATATGTTGACAAGTTTCACTGAGGTAAATTGAAAAAAATAAAGATAGATTCATACTTTAAATAGGCCATGATGTGATACCAAGAAACCTACAGGACTTGATAAGATTGGTCCACGACTCATTAAATCTTCTGCCTCTGCTATATTAGATAGCATAACATTCATAATCAGTTTAAATATTGTAACCTCATCTGTCTCTGAAATATGGAAAACTGCAAAAGTAACTCCTATTCATAAATCTGGTTCTAAGGATGATGCTGATAACTACCGGTCAATCTCAATACTACCAGACTTGTCAAAATTGATTGAAAAACATGTCCATGACTTATTCATGTCATATTTAACCAGACACTTGCTGTTGCACCCTAATCAATCAGGCTTTAGACAGAAACATTCATGTGAGACTGCCTTGATCTCCCTAGCTGATAAATGGCTTCAAGCACTTGACCAAGGTAGAACAATAGGATCTGTATTTGTGGATTTCAGGAAAACTTTTGACATGGTGGATCATGAAATCCTTTTGAAGAAACTGAAAATCTGCCAATGTGATGAAAGCACAGTTAGATGGTTTACTTCATACTTAAGTGAGAGAATACAACATGTTTATATAAACAATGTTTTGTCTGAACCTGGAACAGTTAGATATGGAGTACCACAAGGCTCAATTCTAGGTCCATTACTATTTATTTTATTTATTAATGGCCTACCACTTTTACTAAGGGACTCAGTAGCATAGATAGCATAACATTCATAATCAGTTTAAGTATTGTAACCTCATCTCTCTCTGACAACATTGTCAGACATCCAAAACACAAAGCATGAACTCAAAATTTCTTTACAGAATGCCCTAAACAAACTGGACAACTGGTGCACATGCAATGGCATGATGGTAAATACTGGTAAAACTAAAATATTACTTATCTCAACACAGCATAAAAGGACAAATCTTGATAGTGATGAACTATGTCTGACATGGAAGGATAAAAATTTGCAATGGTCTGTCATGATGGACTACTTGGTGTTTTGGTAGATAATAACCTATCATGGACTGAACAATTATCTTACATATCAATGACAAGTCAATTCAAGTTTATGGCTTCTAAGTTGAATAAGACATTTTCTTCCTGAAAGGCACAGAAAACTATTTTATAACAGTTACATACAGCCCTATTTAAACTAATGTAATACAGTATGGGGTCATTCAGATGTTAAAAACATAGCAAAGCTGGCACATCTTAAGAAAAGAGCATTTGGGCTAATATCAATCCAGAAACAAAGAAAGGAAAATTTAGTTGTAAATTAAAAATATTACCTTTTAAAGACTGAATCCGGTTGAGAAAAGTCAAATTAATGTAAAGGATATCCAATAATAGTGCTCCTGAATATTTACAATCACTATCCAGTATAGGCTACCTGGCAATACTCCCCACCTGTGATCCATGTCTACCAAATAGTATAAAATTCCCAAACCAAATAAGGAATTATTTTTAAAAAGTTTCCAATAGTCTGGAACTTTGCTCTGGAATAGTATTCCTGTTGAGATTAGAAATGCCCACTCTATTTCCTCCTTCCAAACCCAATGTATCCAGTAGCTTCAGAGATGCGGCTAAAATAAATAAATTCCTTTGTATGAGGGCCTCAAGGTAGATTAGTTCTTAGCTAATTGTGTTACCCTCTTTAAACAAAGTCATTATGAAAAGAAACGATATAATTATGCTTTAATGAATAATCTATCCCATATTTAAAATTAATTTTCTTGTAATATACCATTAAGTGATGTGTTTTATAAAGGGATTGAACTAAGTTTATGTGCATGAAATACAAAGATGCATACCTTTGAAACAAAGTGCAAATTCAGGACCTTTCCTACTCACCTGCATATGCTTAAACTCTGATATCAATGCACTGTACAACTTGTAATATTTCTTAGCCACTGCTTTCTTAGCTTTGGGAGAACGTACGTTTCAGCATTTTGCCATGAATTGAATAAAAAATGCAATAAATAAATATTCCTCTTAAAACATTTTGAACAATGCAATAAAAATTGAACATGTCATAATTAAAACATCTTGAACAATAACAATTAAATATGTCATAATTTAAACATCTTGAACAGTGCAATAACAATTAAACAAGTCATAATTAAAACATCTTGAACAATGCAATAATTATTAAACAAGTCATAATTAAAACATCTTGAACAGTGCAATAATAATTAAAAATGACATAATTAAAACATCTTGAACAATGCAATAATAATTAAACATGTCATAATTAAAACATCTTGAACAATGCAATAACAATTAAACAAGTCATAATTAAAACATCTTGAACAATGCAATAATTATTAAACATGACATAATTAAAACATCTTGAACAATGCAATAATTATCAAACATGACATAATTAAAACATCTTGAACAATGCAATCATAATTAAATGAGTCATAATTAAGACATCTTGAACAATGCAATAATAATTAAACAAGTCATAATTAAAACATCTTGAACAATACAATAATAATTAAACATGACATAATTAAAACATCTTGAATAATACAATAATAATTAAATATGACATAATTAAAACATCTTCAACAATACAGTAACAATTAAACATGACATAATTAAAACATCTTGAACAGTGCAATAATAATTAAACAAGTCATAATTAAAACATCTTGAACAATAAAATAATAATTAAAAAAGACACAATTAAGACATCTTGAAGAATAAAATAACAATTAAACATGACATAATTAAGGCATCTTGAAGAATAAAATAACAATTAAACATGACATAATTAAGGCATCTTGAACAATAAAATAACAATTAAACATGACATAACTGAAACATCTTGAACAATACAATAACAATTAAACAAGACATAATTAAAACATCTTGAACAATACAATAACAATTAAACAGGACATAATTATAACATCTTGAACAATACAATAACAATTAAACAGGACATAATTATAACATCTTAAACAATCTAATAACAATTAAACATGACATAATTAAAACATCTTGAACAATACCACAACAATTAAACATGACATATTGAAAACATCTTGAACAATACAATAACAATTAAACATGACATAATTAAAACATCTTGAACAATACAATAACAATTAAACATGAGATAATAAAAACATCTTGAACAGTACAATAATAATTAAACATGACATAATTAAAACATCGTGAACAATGCAAAACAATTAAACAAGTCATAATTAAAACATCTTGAACAATGCAATAACAATTAAACAAGTCATCATTAAAACATCTTGAACAATGCAATAATTATTAAACAAGTCATAATTAAAACATCTTGAACTGTGCAATAACGATTAAAAATGACATAATTAAAACATCTTGAACAATGCAATAATAATTAAACATGTCATAATTAAAACATCTTGAACAATGCAATAACAATTAAACAAGTCATAATTAAAACATCTTGAACAATGGAATAATAATTAAAAATGACATAATTAAAACATCTTGAACAATGCAATAATTATTACAAATGACATAATTAAAACATCTTGAACAATGCAATAATTATTAAACATGATATATTTAAAACATCTTGAACAATGCAATAACAATTAAACAAGTCATAATTAAAACATCTTGAACAATGCAATAATAATTAAACAAGTCATAATTAAAACATCTTGAACAATGCAATAATAATTAAAAATGTCATAATTAAAACATCTTGAACAATGCAATAATAATTAAACATGGCATAATTAAAACATCTTCAACAATACAGTAACAATTAAACATGACATAATTAAAACATCTTGAACAATGCAATAATAGTTAAACATGACGTAATTAAAACATCTTGAACAATGCAATAATAATTAAACATGACATAATTAAAACATCTTGAACAATGCAATAATTATTAAACAAGTCATAATTAAAACATCTTGAACAATGCAATAATAATTAAACAAGTCATAAATAAAACATCTTGAACAATAAAATAATAATTAAAAAAGACGCAATTAAGACATCTTGAAGAATAAAATAACAATTAAACATGACATAATTAAGACATCTTGAACAATAAAATAACAATTAAACATGACGTAACTAAAACATCTTGAACAATACAATAACAATTAAACAAGACATAATTTAAACATCTTGAACAATACAAAAACAATTAAACAGGACATAGTTATAACATCTTGAACAATACAATAACAATTAAACAGGACATAATTATAACATCTTAAACAATCTAATAACAATTAAACATGACATGATTAAAACATCTTGAACAATACCACAACAATTAAACATGACATAATTAAAACATCTTGAACAATAAAATAATAGTTAAACATGACATAATGAAAACATCTTGAACAATACAATAACAATTAAACATGAGATAATTAAAACATCTTGAACATTACAATAACAGTTAAACATGAGATAATAAAAACGTCTTGAACAGTACAATAATAATTAAACATGACATAATTAAAATATCTTGAACAATACAATAACAATTAAACATGACATAATTAAAACATCTTGAACAATAAAATAACAGTTAAACTTGACAAAGTCCAATTGCATACCCTAGTGTGGCTGCCGAAATGGTCAGCTGATTTTCATCATATGATCAGAAAATATGACCATCTTTTTATTCCTTTACTACTTATAACACCTCAAAAGACCTGCAGTGTTCGCCTTAAACTCCCCATGTTCCAGCAATAAAGTAATCAATTAACATCTTGTTGTGTACTTGTGTCATTTGATCTTCAGTGGTGGATCTGTAATGCATAGCTGCACTAGTCATCATACTGGTGAACATTTCTGGTCCCCAAGTAGACTGGTCTGGCAGGTTTCTCTAACGTGTTGATAGAACAGTAAAAATACCATCACATCAGTTTACATCCAATCTGTCCCAGAGTTCACAATGTCACAATATATATTGTAAATAAAATTGCTTGTAAGTCGAGTCAAACTGCAAACAATAATGATCCTGATCTGGCGTATTATAATGTGCCTGCAGCATGGTCTGTATTGTTTGTTCTAATGATTACTCCTAACAAACTGCACAGACCCAGATCTGTCAGTGCATTATGTGATGGCAGATCTGGGTCTGTGTAGTTTGTATTTGGACTCATCTTATAAGCAAGCATGCATCGTAATGTAATCATTTCAAGCAATAAGGATTGGTTTTACAAAAGCAGACCACCTTAAATTTGAAAGTAAACATGTCAGAACCTAAATGCAAGTGCATCATGTAATGGCAGATCTGTATTTTACCAACAAAGCCTGCATGTGGAATCCAGTCATCTGATTATCTAATCTGAGTCTTTTTAAAATTGACCAATCAAATGTCTTCAAACTGAACTTTAAGAATTATGTTGATAAAACTGGGGTTAGATCTTGGTCAGGACTTTTTGGAGTTGATAGTGGTCTCATTGCAAAATATAGGTGAGGTCTGAAGATTACTTTTCTGATGGTGTTGTCATTCAATTTCATATGTTTTTGCATTTGGTGCAGTTTTTCTGACACTGTTTTGTGCACAGTCATAAAAATTGATAGGTGTCAGTTGTAAAAATAAATTGTAGTGACCCACTTTTTCTTGCTGTAGCATCTTTTCATGGTTTTCAGATTATTCTAAGACAAGCAGGCAAAAAGGAACCATTCCACAAAATTCGTGTTCTAGAATTTGTCTGTTTTAGAGTGCCAAAGATAAAATATTTACAAACTGATGCAAAGTGTTTTAGGAAACAGTTCAGAATTTAAGAAATGCTCAGTTACATATTGCAGGCTATTCATCACAAACTGCCATTCATTTACTTGGTTAAACCTCATATCTAGGTAAAGGATAGTGTTACCTTCAATAAATCTTGCCCATTTACTTGTAGTCGGACAAAGAGAAGTCAGATGAGCAAAAACATATCTGATTTTCTGAATTTGCTTTTTTTGCATTATTTAAAATCTTTGTAGTATTACATACAAAAAATTTTCTGTTTGTTACAGAAATTGGAACCATCCCGCTGGTATGTGTTTGGAGTGCGTCGGAGACAACCATACTTGGAATACTTTGAGAAGGAGCAGAGCAGTTTCACAGGGTCTCCAATAAGCAGTTATAATCTCACTGCATGCACTGGCATCTCGTACACTCTGGGCAACACCAACAGGAACTACTCCTTCTGTATCTTTTTGGATGGACAGGTTCTTGAGCTTAATGCGCCATCACGGTAAGCGTGCTGCATAAGAAAGTCAGCCAAGTTCCATCTGCCTTACTTACTGTGTTGAACTAAGGAGGAATGCTCTGTCCTTTTGACCTCAAAACTAACAAGTCTTATACAGAATTAATATTAAAATCCTATGAATTCAAGCCTCAGAGTTAACCTTCTTGGCCTATTTTTCTGTGTTGTCTTCAGAGGAAACTTCTTAATAACTTGGGCAATAGATAGATCGAGTTTCAAATTTTTCATGATAACAGTAAAACAGCATCATATAAAACTGACCATGTGCTCAGTAATTGACTTAAAGTAGTTGACCCAGGGGTGTATTTTTCCTGATGCAAATTTTGATTTACTGCTAAAGTAGATCTTTCTTTATTTTTGTAACAGGGGCCCCGAGTGGTCTAAAGCACTCACCGTTACGGATCACTGCCATCTCACCTCTGTCTGCGTGGGTTCGAGTCTCGGGCTCGGCCAATGTGGGTATGTGAGAAAGCTTGCCAGTAGCTTTTCGTGGGTCGGTGGTTCTTTCCGGAGTGTTCCCTGGTTCTTCCTCCACCATTAATACTGGCCTCCATGTATAGCCTATCTTGTGCTGAAAAATGGCGTTAAACCCTACAACAACAACAACAACAACAACAATCTTTGTAACATCTACTAAAACTGTAATATATTTGACTCTACAAGTATGGTGCTGATAGTAGTCGCTGTCAAAACTCTTGTCAATCGGAGTCTTCCAGCATGTGTAAGTGAGCCAACGTGGCTCAATTAAGTGTCAAAAGTCTTTTTTGGGAGGCGAACATTTTCCACATTGTGATTACCATATAGCCATCCAGTGCTTTATGCACATGGCTGTGTCAGCCTAACTCATATTTCTTCAGTCATTGGTTGGGATGGGCTTATTTTGCATGCAGTGATAAATCTTGTGGATTGTTCAGTGCAGTCTGTTCTTCGCTTTCATTGTTGTAATCTTGACATGTTAAATTATTAATACATTCTAGGGGCTCACACTGACCTTGCAAGTGAGATATCTTAGAAACTATGGAAACAAACCTGTCAAAATTCCATATACAAATGTCTTGAGAAGGTTCCAAGACCTAATTATGTTGCAATGACTGTGACCTGATTTTGAAGGTCACAGGGGGATATGTTGTGTATGTTGTGTTTGATGGAAAAAATCAGCTTGTAAACAATTAAAGAGATCTGTTTGTAAGCAAGATATCTTTGATATGGTTTTACCAAACTGGACCAAATATGCAAGGCAGATGCATTCTCAATGGGTGTGGGTGTCCCAAGACGTCAGTAGATTTTCATGACCTTAAGCAAATTTTCAAGGGTGCAGGATGGCGTTATGTATTACAGTCGTAGTTCATGCATTGTGGTGTTTGAGAGAGGCCTCCTTAGTGTGCAGGCAAACTATATTGACAACAATGGTAACAAACCTGGCTTATTTGGATATTTAGGTGCCTTGAATGGATTCTCACACTTTGTTAGGTTCTGGAGACCATGACCAAATTTTTTATGGTCACATAGCTTTTGAATTACATTTTGTTCTTACCATTCTTGCATGCTCTACCATTGTCTTGACAAAATTAAATCCTATCATTTTGAATCTCTGTATAAGCCACATGTGTCCGTAAGGGACAAATTTAAGTTGTGTCTAGACAGGTTTTGCCGTAACAAGTATCACTTCCTTGGACACTTTTATCAGTATGAAAAGATGGCATCCTTTATCATCACAAATGGTTTTCAAGATATCTTACATACAAGTCAACCTCAACTTCTTTTCACAAGTTATCAATTATTGACCCTGGAGATTTGTTCAAGGTCACCAGTATCAAAATTATATCAGGTCCAGTTCACTATACTATACGTACATGTTGTTGCATAAGGACTTCGTCTAGGAACAAAATGACAAAATGTAATGCAATGACCTCATAGCAGTGTGAAAAAATATAGGGGTAGGAATG
This sequence comes from Megalonaias nervosa, assembly GCA_016617855.1. Classification (NCBI taxonomy): domain Eukaryota; kingdom Metazoa; phylum Mollusca; class Bivalvia; order Unionida; family Unionidae; genus Megalonaias; species Megalonaias nervosa. The sequence continues at coordinate 22,524 of JAECUM010044681.1, read as the reverse complement.
TCAGTATTAATTTTTTTTTCACTTGTTTTTATCCAGCTTTGTTAGTTCATGTCACAGTGTTGTAATATATATATATATATATATATATATATATATATATATATATATATATATATATATATATAATCAGCTTATCAGGATTTTACAAATGGGATTGTTGCCTATTTACACCCTAATTTTAAGTTGTAATATTTATATCAGGATTTTACAAGTGGGATCGTTGCCTATTTACACTTTAATTTAAGTAGCATTTGACATTTGTTAAATGTTGGGACTGTTTGTTTCAGAGAGGAAATGGTGTCATGGTGCTCAGTAATGGAGAGAAACCTTCGTCGTCTTGGAATTCTTGTGAGTAAAATGCCAGGAAACTATAACAGCAACTCTGGCTACATATATCAATCTATGCTGTGTTTTTACACCATTATTGCATTAAAACAATTATGATCCATTCAGATATGAAAGATGCATCCATACATGGCAGTGTGAAAATAATTCATGCAAATTTTACATGTCTCCATGGCTGTCATGTTTCTGGGTACAAATTCAGCTATGTACATTATGCAGATGAGTATTTGACTGACAGACACCTATAGGGGGGTTAGCTAAGACTGGTTTATTGCTCCATTTTACAGACTTTGTATTTATCAATGAGAAACAATAACCAGTCTTACTTAGTCACTACATGCAGACATATATGTTTATGAGAGATGTTTCACAAATATGCTAGGGATTATTTTGCAGTTATTCACCCAAACTGGAATAAATTTGAGTGTTTCTATCCAAAGAAAATTGTTTTAAGACATTGCTCTTTCTTTTTGCAGTCCTCAGTTGAAATGAAATGAAATGAAAATATGGTAATAAAGTGATCAGCAGATGCACATGGTGTGCTATGACCATAGTGAAAATATTGTCAAGATCAAAATATGTGTCTGTCTCGCACAATATAAGACAGTGCAATGAAAGGGTGGATGGGGGTTACAGTGTAAAAATGGTCACACCATAGAAAGATATCCCTGCAGTGATTCTTATTTGCATGTCATTCTATGCTTGTTTTATAAGAATGATTAAGATTGCTATTCAAAACGATTTGTCTAAGTAAGCAGAATGTGTCAGCACTGAGACATGACCACATCATGCTTAATGGAACAAGAGGAAACACAGAGTAAATTTCATTCAGTGTAAAAGTTGGAAATAGTTGTCTTATCTACATTAAACCTAGCTCTCTTTCACAAGCAGGCCATCATAAACATCAAATTTTGCCATGGAACAGAAGATGCCTGTTCATTTGGGGGACTATTAAACATGGAGTTGGCATATATTGTGCTGTGTTTGCACAAATCTTGTTCCAGACCAGTGTGTACTTTTTATAACTTTTAATTAGATACACCAAAATTCCAATAAATTCTCATCAAACTATTTATCATACAAAACATGGAGTTCCAGCACAGTTTCTTCTTGTTCTGTTTGACCTACTGCGCCAAGTCAAAAGACTGCCCAGAGAATATTATAAAATGAATTTTGTTTGTTTAATGCTTGATTTAGAAAGCATGACTGACATGTGACATGAGCTACATTGTTTAGCAAATTTATGATGTTTATTATATTCATTTAAGGTATGAATTAAATTTTAATTTTAATTTTATTACATATAGATTTATAGAAAATTAATGGTTTTGATTTTATACTTGTCTAAAAAGTAGGGTTGCATCTAGGCTACAGTTTTGTGATTCCCACAAAATGTGATAAATATGCCACGAAACTGTGGTCTCCTTGCACCAAAACTGATGGCAAACATAGGTATTATTTGCTAGTTGTATGGACTCTGCACAGTTTTCTTGTTCAGCACAGAAATCTATGCCTGAAAAACTCATCAGTGCCTAAAAAAAGTACATCAGTCACTGCACTCTAGTTGTATCCAAGATCCAAATGCACTATATTCAACAGAGCAGTTTGCTGATTTATTGGTACAATTTATTTCATATTTTGCATCCAAAAATTTAGTTTCATCCTTTAGGGTACTACAGGTCTGCAATATAGTGATGGTATTTATCAATCTTATTGACGTTCAGTTTTGCTTGCAGGATGAAACTGCTGGCATTATGAGAGGCATTTGCTCAGATCACTTCCTCTTTCATGAATATTAAATATTTTATTTTGAAACCAAGATTAAGTACAGAATATCCTCAGCACATTAATCCAGTAATCTTGTGGTAAATTTGATATAAATATAGTATGATATCATACAGTGCAGTACCCAGGTTGAAAAACCACCTTGTATGTTCTTTTGCTACATCCCCAGTTCAATTTGTCAAATGTTGGGAGTATGTCCAGTCCAATCTCCTGAGCATTGAACATAATGTTCTCAGGTTCTAGTGTATTTTGTATATAGGCATCTCTAACAGTATGCAAAATTAAATTACAACATTAAAGGATTTTTCCTATTCATTCCCACACTTTGGCTGACAATACCTGCCGATAGTGTTTCAGATATTAAGCTTACTGTATTCAGATTTTCTAATATACTACATATTAGTTTCCTATTTTTCTGTAAGGACAAACATTCTAGACGAGACCATATATACAGTGCCTTCCCTGTCAAGCCCAAGCCCATACCTGCACCCCAAACCAGCATATCACTCGAAGATGTCGTTCCCACCAGATCTACCACATTCATAGAACAAGGTCAGAGATGGGAAGAACAGGTAGATATATTTTCACCATTCTGTATTTAAGAATAGTATATTTTAGTCAGTTTTGCAATCAAGTTTCTTATACTGTCTTGTGGTCCAATCTTGTAAAACTGGTGATAACACAGTTATGCAGGTCACCCATTCTTTATTCTGTTTTTAAAAATATTGCTATTCTGACCCCAACACAAAACAGACAGGTCATACATTTTATGGCTGTATTACTTTTTACTGTTTTCATATGAATTTTTTTTGTTCATTTTTTTAAAAACCTTCTTTGTAGATTTCCCTTGCCTATCAACTATGTAAATGTTATGGTTTTCTCTTGGCTTTTGTGTTACACTCTTGTTTTATAATTGTAAGCCGCTTGTTTCTTTTCCTGAAGAAAAAAACTATTAGCTCACAACATTGGGAAAGTGTGTAATTATCAAAGTTTGCATAAACATTTGTCATTTAGTAGCAGTGGATGGGGGGAGGGGTTTATGGCAGAGCAAGGGGATCTGCCTTGACCATATTAAAATTTCCAACAACTGTTTATTTTTAGTCCTACACTTGAATAATTTCATTCTATAATGAAACTAAAAAAGATACAGCCATAAACAACTTTGCAGTATCATAATTTTGGACTTGAAAAGTTGGAAGTTGAGATCATTGCATTCATCTGATTGGTGTTTCTTGCATTAAAAGCACAAAATGTTAAGCAAAAAATGAAATTGCTGTATCCAAACTTTCAATAGTTTTATTGTATACTATAGCTATTTATGAATATTAAAATAGAGATCAGAGGTGTGCACTATTACAGGTAAACCAATTTACAGCGTTATTTTTCCCAGTGTTATGTACCACAGTACCTTGGTAGTTTCCATTAGTAAGGAAAATATGGAATTTCCTGGTATCTTGCTACAAATTTATCTTGTTACAGATTTAATGATATTAAAGGCAGGTTTCATCTTCCTAACAAATTATTTCCCAATTACGAATGCTTTTACAAAATAGTTATATTTGTTACCAACTAATTTCAAATATTGCAAAAATATAATAATAGTTATGAAAATTTTAATCCCATGTTTGACACATATTGCATATACCAAAATGGCAGCAGAATGGGATGTAGTGAAAGCTATTTGGGGCTTATCCAACTTTTGCAAAAATTTCAGATTAAAAGCAGAAAAAAATAATAAATTTCTTTTTGTTATTTACTAGCATATGTTAGTGTGTTAAGTATATGTATTAATTTGTAAGTCCGATAAGCATCTGAAGATTGCCAGGAGAGCCGCAGTTTTTTATTAGTTTTTTTGTTTCACTAGCCCACATGATCACCCTAATAAAATGGTTATTGATCCTGCCTAAATTTAAGTTATTCTGCTAAAATCAAATAGAAATCAGTATTTCTTATTCATTAACTTCAACTAAAAACAATAACAACTGTATTTCACCAAGATTCATGAATGAATACTCAATACAGAAAGTACAAAACATCACAGCTTTCCTTAGTCATCCATTTGTGTTAATTTTTGCAGCATATCTGGTACTTTCTCAGTCTCTTTTCTTGATAATATTTGTGATGGCACTGTTTCTTGTTTTCACCTCATTTCAGACATTTCGGTGGCGGCATCTCACCTTGCAATTATTTCCACATGTTTACAATTGCCATTGCACAGTGCACTGAATGTTTATCAACAACAAAATAAATATTAAAACACATTGTTTGGTATAATTCTGGATTATTCATTGAGTCGACAAACATGACCGTTTCCAATTGGTCTATACTGGCCTGAGACCTTGTAATGAAGTATCAGAAAGAAAGAGGGTGCTAGTTGAGAAGTCTGACAAATGGTGCAAAATTTGGGGAGCACACATGCTTTCTTCACTAAAATTCCAAGAGAGCCAAGTGGTAATCCATTTAACAAATGGCATAATAGTGTATGTACACTTGCTTATACACACACTAGCTAAAATAATCAAAATAAAACCATTCAGATTGTTCCCGTTATTACAGGCACATGTACTTGCATTTTTTTTGTAGTTTTCACAAAAAAGGAAAAGAAAATTCACTATTTGTCCATGATGGATATATGCATGTACATATATATATATATATATATATATATATATATATATATATATATATATATATATATATATATATATATAACTCAATACTGCTTTAGTGTAAGGTGTCCTCTCTTTTTAACATCCTAAATACATGCTCTCAGAAAAGCTGATTATTCGTATCCTTAGCAGATTTTCAATCCCAGTGCTGCGTTTAATGTTGCCTTAACTTCACTGTGCACCATTTCTGCTATATTGGCATGTATGCAATTCAGAACTGAAGTATATTTGATAACTGATGAAACCCGGCAAACAAAACAAATGATATATGATCAAGAGGTTAGTTAAAACTGGTGACATTAAGATTCAATGCACATTTTCAATGGGGCAGTTTTTTTAAAAATTTGTTAATATTTCCCAATCTACTTGTTATGAATTCTCATGGCTAATATTTCTCAGTCTACTTGTTATGAATTCTCATGGCTAAGATTTCCCAGTCTACTTGTTATAAATTTTCATGGCTAATATTTCTCAGTGTAATTGTTATGAATTCTCATGGCTAATATTTCTCACTGTACTTGTTATGAATTCTCATGGCTAATATTTCTCAGTGTACTTGTTATGAATTCTCATGGCTAATATTTCTCAGTCTACTTGTTATGAATTCTCATGGCTAATATTTCTCAGTGTACTTGTTATGAATTCTCATGGCTAATATTTTTCAGTGTCCTTGTTATGAATTCTCATGGCTAATATTTCTCAGTGTACCTGTTATGAATTCTCATGGCTAATATTTCCCAGTCTACTTGTTATGAATTCTCATGGCTAATATTTCTCAGTCTACTTGTTATGAATTCTTCACTTCTGAGACATATAATGAGAGTAACTCTATGAAAATGTGTAGAAAAAGACATGTTATCATGGATAGTGTATTTATGCAGGTAAAACCCGCAGCATGGCTCCCATTTTTTAGTGTAAGGTGACCTCTCTTTTTAACATCCTAAATACATGCTCTCAGAAAAGCCGATTATTGTATCCTTAGCATATTTTTAATCCCAGTGCTGCGTTTAATGTTGCCTTAACTTCGCTGTGCACCATTTCTGCTGTATTGGCATTTATACAATTCAAAACTGAAGTATATTTGATGACTGATGAAACACAGCAAACAAAACAAACGCTGTATGATCAAGAGGTTAGTTAAAACTGATGACATTGAAATTTCAATGCACATTTTCTGTGGGGAAGTTTTTTGAAACATTTGTTAATATTTCCCAATCTACTTGTTATGAATTCTCATGGCTAATATTTCTCAGTCTACTTGTTATGAATTCTTAACAATTCTTCACTTCTGAGACATATATTGAGAGTTACTCTATGAAAATATGTAGAAAAAGACATGTTATCATGGATAGTATATTTATGTCATATGAAAATATGTAGAAAAAGATATGTTATCATGGATAGTGTATATATGTTGTATGAAAATATGTAGAAAAAGATATGTTATCATGGACAGTGTATTTATGTTGTCAAGTTAACAAACAAAAACAGTGTCCCTATTTTTGAACTTCGGAAAGCTGAAGTCAAGCTTTCTTTCAGTGGCCTATGCATTACAGTCAGATGATTCACGTGTTTATCTTGGTAAGATCCAAATGTGCTTTACTCATTGGGACACCAAGGATGTGTTTGGTAGCACAGACCTATCATTTCTCTTGCCTTTGAACTATAGTTTCATGAAACCTTTTTGAACTTGTGTTGTAGAGCCTGCATACTTGTTTGGACAAGTTAAACATTTTTGAACTTGTGTTGTAGAGCCTGCATACTTGTTTGGACAAGTTAAACATTTTTGAACTTGTGCTGTTGAGCCTGCATACTTGTTTGGACAAGTTAAACATTTTTGAACTTGTGTTGTAGAGCCTGCATACTTGTTTGGACAAGTTAAACATTTTTGAACTTGTGCTGTTGAGCCTGCATACTTGTTTGGACAAGTTAAACATTTTTGAACTTGTGTTGTAGAGCCTGCATACTTGTTTGGACAAGTTAAACATTTTTGAACTTGTGCTGTTGAGCCTGCATACTTTTTTGGACATGTTCATTAGTGTAACTACTTTCACTATTTTGAACAGTTGGTTGTTAATGACTTTGTTTTTTTGTTGTATTTTTTTCAAAGTGAACTCCATTTGTTAATTCTGGACAACTTTGATGCTGTCAGGTGGTGAACATTTTTTAAGATAAAGCCCCAAATTTGTAACTGTCAAATTCATTTCAAATTAGATTAACGGAAAGGCAAATGTTGTCATTGTTGTTTTGGGTTTAATGTCATTTTTCAGCACAAGACAGGCTAGACATGGCAGCCAGTATAACTGGTGGAGGGACTGCTCCGGTGGCCTAAGTGGTTAGAGCATCTGCCTTGGATGTGGGAGGTTGCGGGTTTGAACCCTGGCCAAGTCATACCAAAGACTTATAAAAATTGTACTTGCAGCTGCCTTGCTTGGCACTCAGCATTAAGAGGTTAGTGTTAGGATTGGTTGGCCTGGTGTCGGTATAATGTGACTGGGTGGGACACGATGCTGAATGTCTTTGGCATGATGCCCCATTGCTAGATATCACTATGAACTGTCACATTGCAGACATCGTAACGATATGACTGAAAAATTGTTAAAGCTACATTAACAATCCAGATCACATACACACAAGTAACTGGTGGAGGATTGACCTGGAAAATACTTGGGAAGAACCACCGACCCATGGGAAGCTACTGGCAAGCTTTCTCACTTGCCCGCATTGGCCGAGCCTGAGACTCGAACCGATGCAGACAGAGGTGAGATGGCAGTGATCTGTATCTGATAGTGCTTTAGATCACATGGCCACATGGGGTCCAAAAGTCAGAGTCAGACACTTTCTTTGCGAAGTTTATTACTTCTGTCAGAATATGTACAATAATGGGAGTCTAAATTTTTCTAACTGGTGCCATCTTTATCTTGCCTGCAAAGCATAAGAGAGATATAGGTGTCACTTTTCTAAAAGTAATGTTGTTGGGTAGATGTAACTGTCAGTGTTGATTTGTTGTGCAGTCATAGGTGTCAATGTTAAGTTTTTGCTTCATGGGCTGAATTTCATTGGTGTCACTGTTTACCTTTTGCTTCATGGACTGAGCTTTGCTTGTCTTGTTGCATTTACATTTGTGAAATGTGATGATTGTATTTATCATGCACTGCATATCACAGGCAAAAGAAGAGGTCACACTGGCCTACTATTTACATTCCATTGACTTTGATGGCTGTTTGGAATATGTCTTGGTGGAACAGATAAGACATATCAGCAGAATTCTTGTCACACATATAGTTTAGTAAATTTGCTTCATGCCAGTTATTTCTCTTTTCAGAAAGAAAAGAATCCCTGCCAGGAAATGCGGTCAAGTGAAGGTCAAGTACACCAAGATTCTCGAGTCAACATGGATACAGAATTGTTAGGAGCGACTGGTGGTGTGTCAGAGAAAAGTGAGAGACAAAAATATTATGAAGATGATGAAGAAATTCATGTTTCAATTGATTCCATTAAACTTGAGGATCTGCTTGCAGAAGAAGAGGAAAGAGTCCAAGATTTAAAAAGAAAAACAGATGGCAAAGAAGAACAACACAGTAATAAAGACAATGGTGGTCAAAATAAAATTGAAACAAATGATAAGAAAACAAGTATTTCAAAGGAAGATAGCTCAGAAACCAGTGACCGTGATACTTCTGAAGATTCAGATTTTCTTTCTGCCTCCTTTTGGCTACGCAATAGAAAACCTTCCATAACTGCATTGCCAAGGGAGAAGTCAAAGGTCAGTGCTGCCTTTGGACAAACTGGTCAGAGTTTGTTGGACAGTATCCTACATGATGAGATAAAACAGGAGCCGCTTGTGCCAATGAGAAGAAGTTACAATTCTTCTGAAAACTCAAACAAGCAAGGAAAAAGAATGGCTTTGTCCATGTGTGAGATATCCAGCAGTGGTCAGAATTTTGTAGGATTTGCAGAGTCAGGTTTGAACAATAGTTTAAACTCATTCAGCCATGCAAGTTCAGAGAACTGTGATATAAAAGGCAATGGGGAATGTGCAGATAAATTTAAAGATGAATGTGAAGAAGATGACAGTGGGTATGAGATGTTAGTTGATAAAATTAGTCCACCATTACCGCCAAGGGAAAATAGAGGTCAGCAGGCAGTTTATGAAGCAACATGGACACCAATAAAATTTGGTAAAAATGAATACAAAGAAAAACTTGCTGACATTGAAAAGGAAAGATTGGCATCAAGCAATGGTGGCAACTCTTCCAGTATCATCCCTCAGTCTAGTCATTTATCTCCAACAAGCACTGAAAAACATGTACAGGACAATTTCTATTCAGATTTGCCATTGGAAATTCAGCAAACGGGAAAATTTCATTTACACAACATTAATAGTGATCCAAGGACTATTGGAAAGGTAGAGGAAAAAACAGATAAAGTTCTGTCTTCCCTTGATCTTCCTCCACGATTGATTGCAAAAATCACTGCGGGAAACCCAGAGCCACCTCCAGTAAATTCCATTCCTAAAAGAGCAAATGTTGCTACGGAATTGGTCTCATATTTTCTACCAAAAGGTCCTGCTTTGAAATCAATGTTATTAAAAAATGACCCCAGTTTTGACAATGATGGAACGAATAGCACAACTTCTTTGATTCCATATGAGGATGAAGCTTCATCCATCCCAGTAGCTCCTCCCTGGAGGAATAAGTCACTAACTTTGGATCTAAGATCAGAACCAATGTCAGCTGCAAATTATAACTATCATAATAAAACTGACTTGATACCAGATGAAAACCTTAATCACATTGTGGGTAGCTATAATCTGAGAAGTCCAGAGAAGAAATTAGGTAAGGTTGATGATGTACCTCCAAGCCCGCCATTACCACCACCAAGAGATACTGAGAAGAAAACAGCTCCACCAGTCCCACCATTGCCTAAGAGAAATTCCACTCAGAAAATAAAAAGCCAGGAAATTGAAGACCTTCCATCAAGGAACAGGAATGGTTAGATTTTACTTTGTGTGCACACATAGCTAGCTTATTGTGTATAAGTCCATAAAGGGGACCCAAAAGTTTAGGCGGTACAAAGAATTGGGACAGATTACTATGAATTTTTGGTGGGGTCCAATTTTTCTGAATTTCATGGTTGCTACAAACCATTAATTGAACGAACCAATGAACAATGACCCTTCAATAGAAAAAATGGGACCCCACCCTCCAATATATAATTTCAATAGTAGTGAAAAATTATTTTTTCATGAAATCTTAAAAAGTTATACCCATGTAAATGTTAATAAATTCACAGTATTCAGGGCAAAGAGTGATAGATGAACTAAACTGTATAGTATTCAGGGTTGAATCTAATGCAGGGATTGGAGGACAAACCAAACTGGGCACAGGTGCTAATTACTTGGGGCCACATTAAAAGGTTCCAACGTAAATCAGTGCATGAGATCAATTAACAGAATCAGCATATGTTGTAAACATCTTTGCTACTTATGCAGCAGACTCTGGTTTGCTAAGTGGTCTAAGGCACTCATCTTTACAGGTCACTGCCATCTCACCTCTGTCAGCATGGGTTCGAGTCTCAGGCTTAGCCAATGTGGATATGTGAGAAAGGTTGCCAGTATCTTCCACTAGGTGGATGGTTCTTACTAGGGTTTTTCTTGGTCCTTTCTTCACATCTTCTACCGGCCACCACGAATAACCAATCATGTGCTGAAAATGGCGATAAACCCAAAACAAACAACAATTATTTATGCAGTGCTTACAGCAAACCATGATGCATCAGTTATCATGATTATGTAAAATCATCAGCCGTTGTTGCTATTCTGATTTCTTTGTCAACATTAGTGTTAAGAGTAAAGTATGTACATGTAGGTCCTTCATGCTAGTGCAGTCATAACACCTGGCACCTTCTTTGTCTTTAGAGTAGTACATAATGGTAAGTAAAGTTGGCCACAGTAACCTTCTTTTAATGTTGCATTGACTATATAAAGTTTGTCTTGCCCATTAATTTACATTCTTTTGTCTTATTCTCTGGTATCCAAAAATCATATGATTCTGCCTGACATTTTTTACAGAAAATTTAAGCTGAGTGAAATTTGATACAAAAACAAAAGAAGTATAAAAATTGTAATAAAAAAAGAACATTTGCTGTTGTTCCAATTTTAGTATTAACCTTGTTACATCTCTGACTGTTGATTTATCAGTAATAGCATGTGGGGGTCTGCAAGATTTTGTTTGAAGTTAAGAAGGGGTCCTTGTACTTGAAAATTTTGGGAACCAGTGCAAATAAAATTTCACCCAGCAACAGTAGTTTATGCCATGCAGACTTAATACCTTGAAATGCATAACACTGAATTGACCAACATTTCTGGTACACACTCTGGGCTCATTCTTCAAATATAAGATTTTAATAATTTCAGGAGATGAGCTTTCATGCTAGTTTTTTAGATAATTGGGAAAAGATAATTACCAGAACAATTGGCATGGCTTAATTATGTGTGAGAGACAAAGAGAGAGAGAGAGAGAGATTGGTATACTTAGTATGTTTCTGATATTAATTCCTGGAGATACCTACCCATATGTAGATGATTTGATGTTTGGATGTTCATGTACTTTAGTGACTGTTACTTTTAGGTATATGCCTTTTCTGTCATCACAGCATCTCCATGCAAGCAAGCTTTAATATCCACTTACATGTAATGGTTTTCTTCTATTGCCTGTATTAGTAAGTAAGCAGTGTGGTCCAGGTGTTTTACTTTGATTTGCTATTTGTTTTGTACTTATATTAGTGTTTTATAATCAAGATTTTGCATTAGTTTACTAGATGACTTAATCATTCTGGGCAGTTTATAACCAAAGATGCAGTTCATGGTTACAATTTTTAGTGTCGCAGGAACACAGTCAAAGGATGCAGTTCAGGGTTGGGTTGTTTAGTGTGGTGAGACAATCAAAAGATGAAGTTCAAGGTTAGGCTGTATGGTGTGGTAGAGGAGACAATCAAGAGACGAAGTTCAGGGTTAGGTTGTATCCATGTAGTGTGGTAGGGGAGACAATCAAAAGATGAAGTTCAGGTTAGGTTGTATACATGTAGTGTGGTAGGGGAGACAATCAAAAGATGAAGTTCAGGTTAGGTTGTATACATGTAGTGTGGTAGGGGAGACAATCAAAAGATGAAGTTGAGGGTTAGGTTGTATAGTGTGGTAGTAGGAGAGACAATTATTATTTTTGTTTCAAGTGTAGAAAAAAATAACAATGCATTAAAAATACTTACATGGTATAAACAATTATACATCTGATGATATTGTTGGTAAAATCACTAATTATCCTAGAGATTTTAAGTCTGGTACAGAAAGTCATGTATAAATACTTTTATTTTAGGGATGGAATTTTTCTTCAAATTGAAAACCAAGAACGGAAAATTAAATACAAATATCATTGTCATCACACGATAAATTATGCTCTTTTCCAGACATTGCTGGAAAAATTCCATAACTGGTAGAGAAGTAATAGAATTTGTTGGGAAGCAATATTTCTCCAGATATTAGAGCAAAGAAATAATTGTTTGCTTCTGATGTATTTAGATTTTTGACATTCCTGAGTCATTTATTATCTTCTGATTTACTAGAGACTTATGTGGCAACCCGCCCTAGATCCACTCATCTGTCTTTCCGACAACAGTTGTCTCCATCTCCTGGAGCATTAGTGGTGATGAATCTTAAGCAGAGCCAGGTGGATATTTTGAAGGCTGAGATTGCCACAACACAGGGATTAATTGTTAGAATTCCTAAACAGTACTTTCAGAGTGGTCTGGCGCTTGTGGAATGCTTTGGGACTATATGGTAAGTCATTGAGGAAATAATATTAAATAAAATAGTACAAAAAATAAATACTTCTTCAGTATCACAGGCAAGCTCTCACAAACTCCGGGATAAGTTAATGAACATCTTTTTAGCTTCTGTCCAACTATATAAAAGACTGATATATTGTTTCTGATTAAGAAGATTAGACTGAAGAAAACTGTGTTGCTTAATCCTGCATCTAGATTAGTAATTTCCTGAAGACTAGGAATTCTGTCTTATTATAGAGTTAATGCTGGCTTGCATGTTTGACATGAAGGGTGATGCAGGTAGATTGCAGTTGTCAGCTACCTGATGGAACTTGTAATGACTGATGTGATGTATGTTGACATTAGGATTTTAGCTAAAGTAGGGTGTTTGCAAAAACCGTCATTAATTTCATCATTAAAGTGATGATGGATTCGATTTAGAATGAATACACAAGATCATGAAGCACTACCTGAAATAATTGTACTGCATATGGATAATGGGCAAGAAAACGGGGATAATAATTTGAAGTAGGTACATGTTGACACATAGCTGGATTTATCAGCTACCATATTTACTCACTTTTGAGTCTAATCAAACTGCAAACAACAAAGATACTTATTTGCTGTTGCATAATGCACCTGCAGATCAGTGTTATGTTGTTTGTTCTACTGATTACTTGTAACAAACTGCACAGATCCAGATCTGCTGGCACATTATGAGACGGCAGATCTGGGTCTCCTCAGTTTGCAGTCATCTTACAAGTGAGTACATATGGTACAGTGAACTATGGGCACATGTTTCCAACTTTGTAGAAGCAGCTTGTTCAATATAATTATCATTATTCAATTTCATGTATTTGCTTAATATTAGGTCATTTTTCTTTGCATACATGTACTTTCCTTGAAGATGACTGTCAGCTTGTTATAGAAATTTCTTGTATTTCATTGATGAATAGACAGTATAAGAGTAATGTAGAGAGTCAAGTCCATTGTTGATGTCAAAAGTACACAATAACATTACAATAATGTTTGTCATAAATCTGCCAAGTTATTAGCCATTTGCCACATAATCTATGCTGAGCTTACTTGGGCAAATGCATTTACCTCTGTCAGGATCAAACCATTAGTGGCAAGACATATGTTTAGTTTTATTTTCATTGAGTGATATTCATCAGATTGTAATGATCTGTTATTTATTTATCTGCAATTTATTGAGAAGTTAATCAAATCTTATTCACATTTTGGTAAATTCAGCAGTGTTAATTGGAATGGTTTGCAAGTGATTAATACAGTAGACTCCAAGTGCAAAAATACTTAATTAAATAGAAATGAAAATATACACATGATGCATCATTAAAGATATCTGCTTGTTATTGAAAAGTCAAACTGTCTAGAAGCAGCACAGCTATGGTGACAAAAGGGAAGTAACTCTTTCAGCATCTAAATTAGTAATGACCATAAAATAATTAGCGAAGAATATTTTAAAATTTAAAATATAGAAATTGGATGAACATTTTAACAATGGAAGTGTTTCCTTTTTGAAATCAAGAGTTTTGCAATATCATGTTGATTTTTTTATCAGGATAGCTGGTTGGGATCTGAAGAAATATGCACGCCTCTCTGACAAGTTCCATATAGGAGATCAACTTGTTGCCATTCAGGATGTACAAGTTTCAGATCTTTCTTTTGTGCAAAAAGTGGTTAAAAACTATCAGAGTCAAACCATGGAGGTGACAATTCGACGTCTTCCACATGCACAGGTGTTTGCAATTCGAAGAAATGCTGTGGGTGAGAACATAGGGATTAAAAGAGATGATGGAACAGCAGAGGTAAATTTTACACAATAATCTTTATCTTCTTTATTGATGAGGAACTCTTCACTCTACCTGAAAATTTGCCATTGGTAGCACACACTAATCTTTTTGAACTAATTTTATGAATTCTGAAGTTATGATTATAACATGTAGACTTATAGCTCAGTATTTATCTAGTTACTAGACCTGAGGCAAGATGTAATGCTGAATCATTATATTTTCCTTACAGTTTTAGCTGTGATAATATGTTTTGACAACTGTGACAAATATTAGGTTATATATTTTATGGTTTAAACTTATATATGTGAGAAAGAGACACGAAACATAATGGTAAAATCCAACAGAAATAGCAAAACTGTTAAATTCTTGACCATTATTTGGACAGAATGGAAACAATATCTAACTTATTCTAATTGCATGCAAATCATACATTCATTTACTGTTTCATCTTAGAATAACATAATACTATAGCTTTCATAGATATAGACCATCAAAAGAGGGAAACGAGTGAAAAGGACAGAAGCTTCTTAATTTCAGATGAAGCCTACAGTTAACTTGTCAGCATACTAGTCGTACTTGTTAGCATATTATTTCTGTAGAGTCAGATGTTTGCACAGAACTTTGTGAGCAGAATTTTTTTGTAAATCAATGAATTGTTGTGAAAATTGGTCAAAAGTGGTTAAGATATTACGATATGAATTTGCATATAATATCGATATTGTTAAAATTTGACTTCTGTATTTGTATGATTGTTTGAATTTCAGTTTCCAGGGCTTTGTAAAAAATAACCATTGATATGAAGGTGATAATGCAGTTACTTGCCTATGCAGGTCCATTCAGGGGTACATAGTGTCTTATTGAGTTACCAATACATCAGTTACGCTGGCTGTCCAATGTGGATGTATATTTCATTAAGTTTTATAAGCAAATAGAAATTGTTATGTATCAATAATGTCATAATACTGAGGAAATAATGCTTTTTTCTAAGATAATTAATCATGAATATCTATTTCTCTTTAATCAGATTCTTTATGTAGACCCATTGGGTCTTGCTGCAAAGCATGGTTTGCCCCCAAAAGCCCACATGGTGGAAAATGTTGGCACGTGTTCTTGGATGTTAACAGAGATCAACAGCCGTCCTCTTAATCTCTTCTTCAAGGATGCGGAGGTACCATAAAACAACTGAGTGAAGCAGGAATCTTAATGTACTGCTGTCTGACCTAAATCAGTCTGTTTGAACAATTATGGAAAAAAAAGACATTTTTTTTTTAGGCATGGCTTTCTATGATTTTCATGTTAATTAAGCAAAGTGTTGCATTTTGTTTGATAGGTCTTTTGTATCTCTTATTTAATGAATTGGACATTTTTTTTGTTTGAAAATGTTGTTAACATTATCTGTTTTATCTAGTTTTTCAAGAAAAGGATATTCTGTGGCTCCTTGTATTGAATTTATATGGGTCATCTTGCTTTCACCTGCCCTGCCTGTTATTACTTCATTTACTTATGAATTCAGTACTTATATTAACTTCACCTTGCATTGAATTCCTGTTAATTTTGTAATAATTTCCTAAGGTTATTTCCTGTTGATACCAGTTTACCATCATATCATCGTCACATGTAAAATTGAAGTAAAAAAATAGACTGCAAACCAGTGACATTTGATGTACATTGAAGTTTCCAAATGTTAAAAATTCCAGCATATGTTTTATTTTATACTTTACATGAATTTATGGATAATCTTCTAACCTTTTCTTGCTTATAATTTTGCTAAGTAAATGGAAATAAATGAATGTTTGCTGTTGTATACAGGCACTGGCAACTAATTCAGCCGGGACCCTTTGTTATTATGACAGTCACAGTGACAGTCTGACTGTATGACAGTCACAGTGTTTGATCAAAGAATTTACTCAAAAATGAAAGTTATTCAGAAAAACTCTTTTTTTTGAGTAACAATGATCCTGACCTTTGAACTTTTGATCCAGGCATCAAAGGTCTTTTCCATACCATAAGTGCAAGTCCTCCACAAACTTTGGTTAAATTATGTGGTCTAGAACTTTGCACAAACTATTTGTTCTGCTTTTGATCATTGGCCTTGACCCTTGAACGCCTGGCCCCAAGTGAATATGCTTCTATCTGTCCTAGTGTGTAAAAATCATCTGCAAACTTTTATGAAGGTACATGCTCAGTGGTCAGGCAGTAACATATTTATGTAGAAACTTTTATTTCTTTTATTTTTCAGCCAGTGACCTGGACCTTTGACTTTGTAGCCCCAAGATGAATAAACATCTTTAATCTATGTGCAAGTCACCCCAAAATATTTGGATTTGGTCCTCTTTCAGTCTTAGTGATCTTGACTTCTGACCTTTTTGAACCCAAATTAATAATTATTATTGGCAAACTTTCCATATTAACGATTTTACATTATGACATTGATGACTATACATTCAGGCATGAAAGATTATACATTAGGGCATATTAATGACTATACATTATGGCAAATTAGTGACCATACATTAGGGCACATTAGTAAATATACATTAGGGCAAATTAATGACCATACATTAGGGCATATTAGTAACTATACATTAGGCATATTAATGACAATACATTAGTGCATATTAATGACTATATATTAGGGCATATTAATGACTATACATTAGGGCATATCAGTGACTATACATTAGGCATATTAATGACTATACATTAGGCATATTAATGACAATACATTAGGGCATATTAATGACTATACATTAGGGCATATTAATGACTATACATTAGGGCATATTAATGACCATACATTAGGGCATATTAATGACTATATATTAGGGCATATTAATGACTATATATTAGGGCATATGTAGATTATATAGTGCAATAAGTTATTTTTAACAGGCAGACTGTGTAATGTACATGTAATTGAGTAGGTATTAGAAGACCGGACTGCATGCATTTCATGGGATGCATCAGTTGTTCGTTAAGGTAATTGCTGATACATGGACTGATGTGAGTAATAAAAGTAATTACTGACACGTGGACTAATGAGGCTAGTAAAAGTAATTATTGACACATGGGCTGATGTGATTAATAAAAGTAATTACTGACACGTGGACTAATGAGGCTAGTAAAAGTAATTACTGACATGTGGACTAATGTGACTAATAATAGCAATTACTGATAACATGGACTAATGTGGCTAAGAAAAGTAATCACAGACACATGGACTAATGTAACTAATATATTACTGGTGCATTAAATTACACAATTTTATAAACAGCCCTGATTTTGGCATGAACAGCAGACAAAGAAATGAACTTACTGGTGGTCATACTTGCGTCCACTTCAAGGTTACTCAGACTTTCACTTTTGTGACTTCTAGGGGTGGACGGTGATAGTAGCTTCTGAAGCAGATTTTTTAAAATTAACAGTGATTTCTTATAGTTCTGATGCTTTGATATCACAGAAAAGAATGTTCATTTTTATTGTTTTATATCCGTTATAATCTGTTAAAGGGGCCATAATTTTGTGAATCAAGATAGTTTTAATCTGAATTAATTTTGTAAATGACAGTTATTGTTTACAATGGCTGCTGGAGACAATGAAAATCTTCATTTAGTCAGGCTATATATTTGTTGATACATTGTAATTAACTTGTCAAATTTCACTATTTCAGATTGAACATCTACTATCGGCTGTTGGACTAGATATCTCTATTGTGGTTCAACCCTCAGATTTCATCAAGGAGTTGAAAAAACAATTGAAGAAGATAAAAGGCTACAAAGATTTTCTTGTAAAGTAGCATCCTGATAGCAATTTTTTTCATGTGGGCTTAACCAATAGGACTGTATGTAGTGCCAGACTTAATTATAATCTGCAACATGTCTAAATTTTAGATGCGTAGTCTCGATAAAAACAGTGTGCCCTGGTTGATACAGCATTGGAGTTTTCTTTACAATCCACTAGTGGGTAATAAGGCTGGAGTTTAACCTGTTTTTGTCCTGTCTGATTTTAAGGCCAAGTCAGGTGATGGTATGGTCTTGTATTATTCATCATGCATCTGTCAACACTTGTTATTTTCAACATCTGTTATGAAGGCCTTTCAATTTGTAAAAATAATGCTAGTCTGCAATCCAGTATGGCTGCCATTACTTAAAAATAACTAATCTTAAAAGAATTTCACAGAAGTGGCTGAACAGAATTTGACCAAATTTAACATCAAGCATTCTGGCATGAAAGCCTTTAAAGCTTTTTACAAATGATGCCAGTCCACCCACAAATATAGATACCTACATTAAAATTACAAATGGTGCCAGTCCATCAACAAATATGGATACCTGCACATAAATAAGAATGGATGCCAGTCCATCTACAAATAGGGATGCCTGCACTAAAATTAGAAATAGTGCCAGTCCATCTACAAATACGGATACCTACACATTAATAAGAATTGATGCCAGTCCACCTACAAATAGGGATACATGCACTGAAATTAGAAAAGCCTTCAACACCTTTTACCTCCAAAAGTGCTAACTGGAAAAGACCAAATTTGACAGAAAGCATACTGGCATAAAAGACCATGTAGTTGTATACCAATAATGCCCATCTGCCAAAATTACTAAAAGCAAAAAACCTTGAAATGATCTCTTCATGAATATTACTGAATATAATTTGACCAAATTTGACAGAAAGCATTCCTGCAGAAAAGATTTTAAAATTTGTGTAATCAATGGCATTCCACCATCAATTATGGCTATCATTACTAAAATACTTCTTACCAAAGGCGCTAATCAGAATTTGTACCCTCTCTAAGAGAAGAATCCATGCATAAAATCTCTTAAAATTTATTTAAATGATGTCAGTGCACCATCAATTATAACTTCTATTACTGAAAAATGGACAGACCTTAAAATGACTCTCAAAACTGCTGAGCAGACTGAGCTGATTTGACACAAAGCAGTCTGGCTTGAAGGCATTTCACAATTTTACAGATGATACTGATCCATCTTATTAAAAATAGAAAACCTTTAAAAGATTTCTTATTAAACAAACTTCTAAATTCATATTAGCCAAATTTGACAGAAATTATTCTTGCATCTTTTGAAAGGAAAAACCATAAACCAATAAATCTATCACTGTAAATAATGAACCACTAGAATAGGTAGAGGAATTCACATACCCTGGAAGCGAAGTGTCCACTGATTCATCACACACCCCAAATCATTTGGGTCTCCGAGTTCATCACATATTTTTCAAAGACATAAATTCTGTCCAGTAACAACCAGGGTCTCATCTAGAAATGTCACCTTTTCTAGTGTTGTTGTTAATGGGTTTAACACCATTTTTCAGCACATGTCAGGTTATACATGGGAGCCAGTATATTTGGTGGGTGAAGAATCACCAGCCCACAGGAAGCTACTGGCAAGCTTTCTCATACACCCATGTTGGCTGAGCCCAAGACTCGAACCCACAAAGACAGAGATGAGATGTCAGTGATCTATAAAGATGAGCAATGTAGACCACTTGGCCACCCAGGGCTCCATTTTTTTTAAATAGTGCAAATAAACAGTACAATCTACCTCTACATCAGCTTATTCTTTTTTTCTTACTAACATTTGAAATTTTGAGTGTCTTTCTGACTTGTCGCTTGTTGTAGCCAAAATTGCTAACAAAGAGTTGAGCTGAAAGTGGTGAATTCATAATGTTAGTCAACGCAGGCCCCTTCTCCTGTTTATATTCATGGTCCTCAGAAAGACACCATGACAAAGTCTTCCTTCCACTTTTCCAGTCATTTTCCATCAATGTGATTGAATGTTGCTTTAGAAACTTGCATTTTTGTGGATTAATTTACATTCCTAAAAATTTTGCAGTTTTCCATACTGAGGTGGAGAGGTGTAACATTTCATAAAGATATATATTGAGCATCGTATTATTTTCTGTGATATGCAGCATTGGTGTATGTTCTACTGCTGGAATGGCCCAATAACAAGAGGTGGAAAAGCCAAATATGAAAAAAAGGGATAATGGGCAGGGGTCAACAGGTATCCAGGGCAGAGATCTTTTGGGGTGGGGGGCCCCAGGAGGGTAGATCCCTGTGGAACAAAGTAAATTTAAGTTTTTGAAATGTAAGAAAATTATTTTCTTTACTCTGTTCTGCATTTTTGTTTTTAACATTGATGTGCATGTTATGAAATGTTCGCTATCCACATATTTAGCATCCACTTCTGAGCTCTTTTCAGATTCCACATATTTAGCATCCACTTCTGAACTCTTTTTAGATTCCACATATTTAGCATCCACTTCTGAGCTCTTTTTAGATTCCACATATTTAGCATCCACTTCTGAGCTCTTTTTAGATTCCACATATTTGGCATCCACTTCTGAGCTCTTTTTAGATTCCAACTATTAAGCATCCACTTCTGAGTTCTTTTCAGATTCCACATACTTAGCATCCACTTCTGAGCTCTATTTAGATTCCACATATTTAGCATCCACTTCTGAGCTCTATTTAGATTCCACATATTTCGCATACACTTCTGAGCTCTATTTAGATTCCACATATTTAGCATCCACTTCTGAGCTCTTTTCAGATTCCACATATTTAGCATCCACTTCTGAGCTCTTTTTAGATTCCAACTATTAAGCATCCACTTCGGAGTTCTTTTCAGATTCCACATATTTAGCATACACTTTTGAGTTCCATTTAGATTCCACATATTTAGCATACACTTCTGAGCTCTATTTAAATTCCACATATTTAGCATACACTTCTGATCTCTTTTTAGATTCCACATATTTAGCATACACTTCTGAGCTCTATTTAGATTCCACATATTTAGCATCCACTTCTGAGCTCTGTTTAGATTCCACATATTTAGCATACACTTTTGAGTTCTTTTCAGCTGATTCTTCTTTCATCACAGCATTGCTCATTATTCTTTTTTTTATTGACACTAAAATTAGTCATTATTTGTTCTTTTTATTATGCCTGGATTCTTTTTTCGTTTTTTTATTAAACCTGGCTTCCTTTTTCTTTTTATATTTTGGGCAGCAGGTCTTAGTTGCAAAACATGTGTCTATCAACAGGAAAAAACTTGGGTCTTTTTAATTCTGTTAACATTGACTGAGGGCTTTACTGTTTGGACCATAGGAATGGAACATTACATAGGCATATGTTTTTCTACCATTGATCTTCACTTGGATCAGATAACAGGCTTGGCAACACCTAATTGGGCTGTCTATCTACCAGTTTCTCATTATTTATCATCAGACAGAATATGAGAGAACAAATTTACCTGTATAGTCAGCCTCTTGAGTTCTACACATTAACATTGCATTATGGTATCAGTGTATTCAGCAATTTGAATCCTGTGGATTATCTGTGTATCATGGTATCATTGTATTCAGTCCTTTGATTCCTACAGATCAATTGTGTCTTGTGGTATCAGTGTATTCAGCCTTTTGATTCCTACAGATTAACTGTGTATTGTGGTATCAGCGTATTCAGCCCTTTGAGTCCTACAGATTAACTGTGTATTGTGGTATCAGTGTATTCAGCCCTTTGAGTCCTACAGATTAACTGTGTATCATGGTATAATTGTATTCAGCCCTTTGATTCCTACAGATTAACAGTGTCTTGTGGTATCAGTGTATTCAGCCTTTTGATTCCTACAGATTAACTGTGTATTGTGGTATCAGTGTATTCATCCATTTGATTCCTACAGATTAACTGTGTATCATGGTATCAGTACACTTAGTACTTTGCTGCAAAAGAACAGAGAGTTTTCTGCATGTGCTGTATGTATTTAATATATAGACTGTGGATGCATGCTTGAGGAAGGTGTCCATCACAGGGCCATCTTTACTAGTCTTTCAGATATGATGATACTATTGTATTATGACCTGAGTAACATGATATGCGTCATATTGTGATGCACAGCTCTTGTAAATAGCATTACTTCCACAGACATTTTATTTCTTTGCATTCACTTGAAATATTTTGCACTCCACAAGCCATGCTTTTTGCAGGAGTTAACAGGAAACAGACATACTTACAAGGTTGGAATTTAATGTCTGTTTCTGAGTTTGTGGGG
>JAECUM010044679.1:0-21162 GCA_016617855.1 Megalonaias nervosa | reverse complement strand
GAGTTTGGCCCGCTATACTCGTAAAAGTCTCCTGTTTCTGATGTCTTTTTTTATCAGAGCGTGGTCCGGTGATGCCTGGACAGTTTCGACCAATAGCTGGGCCCCTTGTAACTCATTATTTGGCTCGGTCGACTGCTAGGGGTTGTTCACTTCGTGGGTCAACTTAGGTGGGCTGCTCTCAGACTGGGTCTGCATAATATGTTCCCTCTGTCGGGTATTTCTTCCCCGTCGTCGACTCCTGTCCCTTTTTCTAACTTCTTCTTTTTCCTCCCAAATTAAGAGTAAAGTTGTTCTCTTTTGTTGAGCTCTTAGACTCCAGCCAGTGGCAATATCAAGGCCAAGTCCTTTAATCGCACTTAAAGCCTGGGCGGGAATTAGTGTTTCCATCGCTAGCTCCATTGATAGCGTTGTTCGCTACTCTCTTCGCTGCGACTGAATGGCGCGAACGAACGAACGAAAAGAATTATAGTCGCTTACGTATACAAGTACTTTTACGACTCGTTAATTCCCGAGTGTCGGGATTTTTAATTGGTCGGGGTTGTAGGAATGGTGCCACTACAACCCGACATTAATGTGCGATGATCGCACTTCTTACTTAAATGTCTAGCAGAGGAAAAGGAGGAGAGGGACCCGGGGAGAGGGGTGCCACCGCCATCGTGCATGCCCCAAAACGCCAGACCGTATCTATTTGTCAAATTCAGTCCAGCTGTACTAATGGACAAAACTTAAACTCAGTAATGTGTAAGCCACTTGTGCAATTAATCAAATAAAATAAGTTTTAAAATTTCGTTGTTAATGTAATTCAAAGTTGGAATTTAGTGTACAAAGTCTACATAAATTATTTAAAATATGCCAATCAGCTAAGTCAAAGCGACTCATACATTTTGTATGACGCATAATAAATAAACAAAATAGACAAAAAAAGTTTTGCTAGTGGAACCATAGGGTCAAATTCGAAATACAACACAGAGATATTATCAAAAGAGGTTTTCAAGCCAACATGAAAACCTATATATTCACCCTGGCAAATTGAAAGTTACTCGGCTTATTCAATCCGAGTCTGTGGATGTCAAGGCTATCTTCGGGGTGGTCTACACTGGAACGTGCTGGCTTGTCCTTTGTCTTCGGCCACACACCAAAACCTACGACGAAGTCCGCCATTTTTATTTTCCCGCTCCAGTCCTGAACTTTCCGGTCAATGTTAATATTGACTATTATCCGCCAGTCGCAGTTCTTGATATTTCTTTCCGCTGGGTGGGTAGGTAACTGGGTCTCCGTGGGCCGGGCAGCACATACAGTGGCCACGCTTCTTTTTCTTCTTTAGTTAGTCATGGCCCATGTGCCGCGCGCGCTTTGTCCACTCCCTGCTCCACATCACTTATGTAACTTCCTCCACATATCCCTCGCGCCAACGCAGGCTTGGCGTCCCGATGCTGCTGCCTCGACGTCCTCCGAGTGAATGATGATGATCAATAAAAAATGATGTGAATGGCGCGAATGACGAACGCTTCGTTTTATGCCTCAAGCACGGATGACGAACGCTTCATTTTGTCTCAAGCACGGACGTGAAGGAAAACATCCTCTCTTACCAGATTATCACCTACCAAACAACCCACAGTGATGAGAGTGCTAACCTAAAATAAATTTTTATACAAAACTACTATACTTTCTATCAATACATAGTGGAGAAGGACATTTTTTTGTCTACAATACACACCATTACCTACAATCACATCAGCAAAGGAGTTAGTGTTTATAGTCACACTAGTTCACATTCACAAATATTATTTAGTTTAGGGACACTTTTTTGTTAAGGGAAACAACAAACAAAAATACACACAAACGTACTAGCATGCATACAAACACACAAACACACACACAAACAAACGTACACGCACGCATACAAACAAATACACAGACAAACGTACGCGCACGCATACAAACACACAAACACAAATAAACACAAACGTACTCACACGCATACAAACACGCAAACACACACACAAACAAACGTACGCGCAAGCGCACAAGCACAAATACACACACACAAACGTACGCGCAAGCATACAAACATACACACATACATACACACACTCACAATTATATGATTGGCAACTTGATCAGTCTCCGTTTTCTAGAGATCTGGTTAGCCCTAAAATGGGCTGTTTCTTTTAGCTCCAAATGCACCTTGTTAATGATAGCATCTTCCAGACCGGGCACCAGAGACACATCTTCGGCTACAGTCCTACTTCCAATTTCTGCGCGTGGCTGGTAGTGCAAATGGGGGGTTGACTGGCCTCATCATCCCAGTCTTCACTATGTGGGATATGGAAGACTTCCCTCTGTCTTCTATTGTGCAGACGGGGATGATGAGGTCTCCTTATCTCCTGCCTACGCTCTTTCTTTCTCCAGTGCTTCTTCACAGTTTTCCATCTGAGGAACCACTGGTTGTGGCTGACGTTGTCATGGCTGTGGCTGTGGTTGAAGTGGTGGTGCTAGTGGTGGCATTGGTGTCCTCACCTCAGGCCTCAACTCACACAGGTTTAAGTATGAGGTTAGGCAGGATACTTTCTTTCTTCTCTTCCTTCTATTTCTTCTTTTTCCTCTCCTCCTCCTCCTCTTCTATCCTGGCTTTCTTCTGGATAGCATCCATGGACAGCTCGTCCAGGAGGCGCCTGGCATACTTCAGGTACATCTGAAGCTCAAATAATTTACTTATTCTGCTCATGTTGATACGTCAACGCTGGGTAGCCAGACTGACGAACGCTCCGCATTATATGTCTGAAGAGCGGACGTGCAGGAAAACATCCTCCTTACACAAAAACTAGCAATACCCATATCATAACCAAAAATTATGGAACGTGCGGACCTAAAAGAAACACTTACGTTCACTTTTTCCACCTACAAACACGCTTTAATAACACTCCTACCTATAAAAACACACAGACTGTGGAAACGAAGTGTTTATAGACACACTTCTAATTTGTAACCTACCAACACACAAAGACAGACAAATATTTTGGCAATTTGACTGGTATCAGTTTTCTAGATTGTTGGGATAGCCCTGAAAAGGGCTGTTTTGTTGGGGTTATGGCAATCTCTTATCGTCTAAGATTGAGTCCCCGTCTGGCTGCAGGCCTTCCCACAAAATAGGGTCTGCTTCTGCGAATGAAGAACTCTTTCGCGTCTACACGACAGTCCACAAAGCCTCTCTCTGGCTCCTGCTGTTGTTGCTGTTGCTGTTCTGTCTGGTGTTTCTGAAGTCTGTACTTCTCGGTTCATTCTTCTTGCTCCTTCTTGATTTTGTCTTTAAAGACCCCTTCTATCAGGTCTTGGGCTATTTTTAACATCCTGATATTCTCTGACTTATCAGGCTTGGTTTTCAGGTTTTTCTTGACACGATGTAAATTCACATAGGCTTCGTTCAGCTTTGCTAGTCTTGAGGGCATCTTCATAGGTGGACGAATCAACCATGGATGGTCAGACTGGAGACTACCTCGCTTTATATGGCTCAAGCGCGGGCGCAATAGAAAACAACCCTTACGATTTATTTGGGTAGAAACGCTATTATAGCTTATCTCGTGATGAGGGATAGAGAGAAGGCAAAGAGCATGTATTCACAGTGGAGTATTTTAAAACAAACCACCACCAACACTTTTTAATAACATTTTTTTATTCAACTCACAATTAACCAACACATCATATTAACATCAAACTAACTATTTTTGACAAGGTTGACAATGTTGTGAAGTCAAGTTAGACTTCCATGGATGGAAGTCATTCGGCCATTGATATACACTACGTTTTCTAGATAAAAATAAGAGATATCCATAACGGTCACAAAACCATCTATCTACTTTTTCATCGTTTCTAGAACAGTCACGATCAAAATAAGTCGCTAAATGTTCTAAGGGATCTCCAAGATTGCGTAGATGAAGAAAATACACACAATATTGTCCACACACCATAGAATCTGTGGCTTGTAATTTCACATTATTGAATCCTGCCATCTGGTCATTTCTTCTCATAAAGTTGATGATGTCTTCCAAAGGCGGTAATCCACACGAATCAAAATGATCCACACAGAAATCGTGGGGAAAGTAGATGGCTACCCATTGGGTTCCTGGGAGATGACTGTCGTCCGTGTTGATGACATAAGCTTGATGGTCTTTGGTTTGCGATGATGAAGTTCATCTTTAGCACACATGACAGGATTCCAAAAAGCGGTGTACGAACTGTTTTTTAAAAGGTAATAAAGTTCCCAGGTATCCATTTTGTTTTGTTTTTGTTTTCTCTTGTTTCACTGGTAATGATAAGTTATCAATTTAATTCTGGCTTTTTTCTTGCAAATCACTGTCAAGTAATTGTCTCTTTGCTTCCTCTTCGTACTCTGGGCCAAGAGAGAGTCGATGCAATGGATCTATAGAGCAGTCAATGGCGGGGAGGAATGATCAAGCAAGTCTTTATACCGCTGATGCAACACTGCTTCTTCGAGATGACACCCCAAGTGTCCGCCAGATACTCGTCCAAATTCTCTTCTTGACTCATCATTAGGCATTTATCGTCTTGATTTTGACTGGGATGGTCGTTTTGACATCCATAGCAATCTTTCTTGGTCAATGCCGTAATTTTTTCAGCCAGGTGTTTGGCAAAACAGGAGACTAAATGTTGTTCTTGTTCTAGCCATCGTGATATCACCATCACCACTTCGTCTTTGCCTTTGGGTTCTGCTTCCATGATATCCACCCATTCCATTTCCAAAGATTCTCTACCATTCAAAGAGCGATATGAGTCTTCCGTAGCTTCTAATAGTCTAGAATGATTTCTCTCAAACTGTTGATTTCTATGATATTGTCGAATTCGGCATACAAGATGACTTTCACCGAGTTGGGTAGTGCTGTAGCAAACTGAAGTTCCACACGCAGTTGACCGGATTTTATAGGGTGGAAATGTCCCTCGTCGCTGCCTTGGTCTGGAGTGAAAACAAAGGCCCACAAAAACCGCAGTCTCCTGCATAATCGTCGTAGGAAATGTCATGGCTGATGTTGGTCTCTAACTGTCTCCTTGCCTCGTACAGGGACAAGTACGCTCTCGAGTAATTCTTCTTGTCAAAGTCAGGTTTAAAGGGTCTGGTACACAAGTTCTTGCCATCGCGACTGACTTCGATCTTGGACACTGTAGTGCTTAAACTGGAAAGGACTGGCAGTGACGGCTGCGTTGAGGGCTTCGTTGCTCACGATACCAATGACTAAACGTTTGGGTAACTGTCTTTGGAACAGATGATCTTCGATCTTGGATCGGAGTCCAGCAGCAATGGTGAAAGTTTTCACTTCCACGCGTCGTATAGGATACGTGGCAGTCGTTCTGCTCAAAGTATGTCTGATGTAGTTTCCCACTTTAGGTAATACATCTACGCGTCGCTCGTAGAGCCTGGCTTCTTCGATGATCGTTTTGTACTCGTTGGCATTGGCCATCAAATGGAAAACGGTACTGCTGCGATTCAGTCTCAAGTGAATATCCACTCCGCTGAGCAAATACTTTTCTTGCAACCACATGTCCAAATGCAAATGATCCAACAGTTCCAAAATACATCCTTGCAGGATTTTCTTTCGGCGCTCGTTAAAACCCACATTGTGAGAATCGTCATCTGCTGTCAGGGCAGTGTCGTTAAACTTGTTCTCGCCCTTCTGTGTCAGGTTTCAATACCACGCAAGCATCCAGATAGGTGTTCTTGGCTTCTTTTCCGTGCGTCAAGAGATTTTCCGGGTACGTTCGGTAAGGGTAAGTATCCTTGCTGTTACTGACCATTTTGTTCTTTAAGTACAAATCCACTTCGCTGAACAAGGCATGCATAAAATTGTTGAAAGGAGCTACTCTAGCATCGGCTCCCGGAGCGGTGTTGTCCGTTTTGATCACTTTGATTTTCAGGTACAAGTAACTGCTACTCAGATCGATGTAATCTTCGGGCTGTCGTTGATTTCAAATTCGATGGGGGCTGAAGTTGTCAAAGAGGGGATGGGATGAAATTCTACCCACTGGGATTCTTGCATCGCCATCATAGTGGGTGGCATGGCAAACAGATCCAGTTCCGACTCGGAACATTCACAAGGCTTTGTATCATTTTTTTCTCTCTTTGTTTTTGAATAATCAAAAACGTCTAATTCTCGGACGATTCTTCTTTTCTTGGTCTTTCTAACTCTGGGTGTGTGAAGTCCTCTGGAGGGGTGTCTTCGTCGTCGTCTTTTTCTGCCTAGTCCTTGCTGTGGCCTTAGGGGAACAGGAATGTCTGACTGGGCAGCGTCCAGGTCATTTATAGGAGTTCCTCGTCGACCCAAAATGTCATTGCCCGCTTGAAGCAAGACATTTTTGCCTGCTCTCAAGAAAGCTTCTTTGGGGTTTTGTTTGTCGATGATGACATTTTGGAGAAATTCTTTGCCTTGCGTCAAAGCGGCGTCTTTCAAGGCGTGCAATCCTCGTGTTACCATCGTTTTCAAAACGGAAGCCACTGAACGAAACGCCGATTTCAGCATATCTCCTAAACCATGTCCTCGTTTTCGAGCGACTCCTCGGTACACAGGATACGTGACTTACAAGTCGTTAGAGAATCGTTTTCGAAAATGGAGTTTCACCGCAACTTTCCCTTTGGTGAATGGAATATTTTGTCCCTGATCTCCTTTTATAGTAATGTTGACAGTCTCAAAATACAACTAACCCATGGACAAACTGTAAGGATGTACAAATTCGCGGTGAACGTGATAGGCTTTTCCACCTTCCTCGTCAGCGGACGTGGCAGAATCCACTTTGAAAGAATAACTCTCAATAAAGGTATGGAGGTGTGTCTCACCACGCTGTCTCCACCACATCAGAGTATACAAAGATCAAATTTAATCCTTGGTTTATTTCTACAGGGAATCTAAAATACTTTGCAAAATCCAAGTTCCTGGTAATGGCTGGGATTTCGTTTTTAATCGTGATCATCATGAGGTCTCCACCCAAAATGTCAAACAATTGAGGACAAAATGTAATGGCCAATACTTTGTCCTCTGAACATTTAGTCAGCAGGAGACAAGTCACTTTATGGTACTCAATGGTGACACTTCGTTTGGTTTTACCCAAGGCTTTGTCAAACAGTGCCTTGAACGTGGCATCAATTCTTGATGTTGACCGCTAAAATAATAGCCTGGAGGAATTGTCAACAGATAGGTGAACCGTTTAATTTTGGGGTGCTGTGTTTTCATAGAGTCACCAGCAGTTACGCGCTCATCCAAGTTTTGTTGCACTTGCTCGTCATTAACTTCCACCGTAAAAGTGTTTTGATTTTCAATGATGTTCTTAATTTGTGTGGGATGAATGATTTCCACCAAATTCACTTCCCAACGGGCTTTGTGATCCAATTGGATGGCCTGAGGTAATATGGCCGTGACACAGTACAAAGTATAGTGGGGAAACACATCCATGGAACTGTCACTGGGTAACGTGAAGTAAAATTGGTTACTCATAATTCCAGAGTTCTGCTGTCCGAGGGTTCACTGGAGGTCATAGGATTGTCTAAAAGAGGATTGTTGTTGTTCTTTGGGTGGTGACTATTGGGAGGGTGACTGACGTTGGACGCAAGACTCCCTTGTGACCGTTACAGTATTTCAGGGAAGGATTGGGGAGAAGGTAACCGATGCAATTACTCAGAAAAATGGTCCACAATTGTTTGTCTCCTTGTTCCAAACTCAAATTAGCAATGGCAGCACCGACGACACAATACACCACAAAGATCTGGCAGAAAAAGACGATTTGCGTTTTAGGCACACGTTCTCCACATCACACCCACAAGGGTTGTTTTTGCACATCTTGCACAGATGAATTGGGTGAAGGAGTGGTCATTGCTGTAGTGGTTGAGGCTGTGTTGAAGGGCATGATGGTCACTTCCTTTTATAGTCGATGACTTGCGAGGCGTCGATCCAAGAATCAAACTTCTGCGGATATCCTTTCCAACGTACTTTGACTTCTTTGACACGACGTTTTCCCACTTTACGGGTTCTTTGATCGAGAATGCTTTCGATATCCTACACTTTGTCTTCTTTTTTGTTCACACCTTGTAACTCAGGCAAGTAGAACGTTCTTTTTAACACTTATCCGTTCATGTCTTCAAATTTATAGCCGGCAGGATGACAGCCACGCACTCGTCCAGTGACAAGAAACAATTCGGTGGTCCAGTTGCGTAAGTAACCTTTGTCGAAAGTGCGTTTGGTTTTGCAAATGGGCACCCAATCTCCCTTAATGCGCGGCGAAAAAAAATGTCTTTCTGAGTCTAGTCACCCTTGTGTTACTGTTCTGTCTTGGGAAAGTGGTAAATTTCGTACACTTCTAACATTTGGTGTCCCAGGTCCAGAGCTTTATTCCACCCTGACCCACGTTCCTGAAAAGGCGCGATCTTCCTGGGTGTGCTGACAAGGTTGGTCCTGGTTGCACGTTTCGGCACAAGTATGGCACAATGGAAACATCAGTTTCCCTTGGCAATTGTGAGGTAAAACGGGATGGTACAAGTCCTTGGGAGGCAAGACTTTGCATTCAGTCAATCCTTCATATTGTCGAATGTTGTCGAGGTCTATGTGTTCCGTCAGCAATTGCGGATGCCCTGCGAAAAAGTGACAATATTTGCACACGTAAGGATACAGCGAACACACGTCCAAGTATTTGATTTCTTCTCCTTCCTCGTCGGCGTGGTACAGGAAGCAGGTGGCATTCGCCCGTCCTCAGTACAAACTATTCCGTTGGTTTCGAGGGTCCACACAACTTTTAAGTTTCCACGATACGTTTAAACTCAGGATCGGTTTTCAAACGGTGATCGTACTCGTGTTCCCACATTCCACCACTTGGTATCCTTGCTGTTCAAACTTTAAGCAGCGTTGACAAGTAGCTTTGTACAAGCCTTCCATGTTACGTTGTAAAAACTAATTTTTAGTGTACCGTTGAGGGTAACAGATGGGACATCCGTGAAACAAGCACCCGTTAAACTCGTATTCGATCTTATTTTTCAAAGTCCCTGCCATCCACCGAATAGGTTCCGATGGTCTTTTCGCCTTGTCCGTTTCTAGCGTGTTGGATCCATTTGTCCTCTTTGTCGCACAATGGCTTTGACCGAGTATTAACGTTTGACAAAGTTTTTCGTTTGAGGGCGGATCACAGCCAGGGTGTTTTCGAGCATGAATTGTTTGCGATACACTAGGAACACGCTTTGGCGATGGTGCAGGCTCTTTTCTAAGGATCGATTCCTCCATGCTCCATGAAAGTTCTGGAAATTTTCAACAGCGACGGCGTAGAATGTCCAAGTCAGATCAACAATACTTTAACATTTCTTCCTGATTGTCGATGGGGTCCGAGGCACTCTATGTTAACTGAATGGTATTAACAAAAATCCAAAGGCCCTTTTCATAGGCCACTCCATTGCCTCGAAAAGATTTACTCTCTTGTCTAAAAACATTTTTAGTCGATGTTTTATGTGATACATTGATGTTTATCAATCTATGTTTGTGTTTTTTGTGTCATAGATTTATATTTATAAATTTGTTTGTCTATGTCTCTGTCTATATCTCTAACCCTGGCTCTAGCCACGTCTCTATGTCTATGTCTCTATATTTGTTCCTAGAGTAACGCGTATTCAGGTTAGCCCCTTGCCACATTGTTGCCAGTGTTCCACCCAATTCAGGTCGGCCACTTGCAACATTGTTGCCAGTGTCCAGTACCATGACTTTACCCCTGTTATATTGCTATTGTCCCTAGACTGTCCCAACCTATGTTAAATTTTCCCTTGTCCCGCTATAGTCCCACCCATGTTACAGTTCCCCATGTTAAATTCCCATTGTCCCCAAAGTACAAACGACCAAATTTAACATTAAGGTCCCATTGTCCCTAATGTATCTCCATTCACTAATACACTATTTCCTTCTTGTGTTTTAATTTCAGTTCTATTTCTTTCATTTCAGAGCCAGATAGAGACTTACTAATCAAACCCTAAGGACTTTAATCAAACAATTCTTCTCCACCAAATTTTCGACCAAAATATTTTTTATTTCTTGTTTTGTTAAAGATACCTTCGCCTCAGCATGATCACATTGTCTGACAAACTCGAGGAATTCAATTTTTGTGAAGGTCTACAACCCTTCCTGGGTAGGATTTAAAATAAAGTTCTTGTCCATTTCACAATAGATTTCTCATCTATGGAAAATGAAACTACGTGGGACTTAGAAAAATCCGACACAAAGAAAAGTATAATTTCCAACCAACGTTTTCTTAAATATCTTAGAGAAATTCGGTCGAGCCCTCAATTTTCTGCTTCGACTCTATGGTCTTAAACTAAGTAATAGAAAGAGCGAAAAACAAGAAGCTTTGTAATATTCAACAAATAATTTATTTCCCAAGAATACAAAGTGAAAATTTGAAAAGAACATTCAGTATTGTAAGAAGAACTTAAATTCCAAATAGTCCTAAAAGTTTTATCACAAGTCCAGATGTATGAAGTTCCAATTGAATTGCACTGGGGTTACAAATAAATTTCGATATCAAATACGTTTAGGTGCCTGTAGTCTCGAACGTGCTAATGTGCCAATTGTCTGGAATGTGGTTATGTGTTAACAGTCTTTCGATGTATCACAATAATATAATCCAAAATATCCTTGTCTGAACTCACTATAATTCCAAATTAAAGCTTTGGTCCAAGAATATTTTTAGCACTTTGTCACTCCAGTGAACAATAATTTGAATAAATTAATCCACATAAAATTAAAAAACTGAAAACAACAATAAGATTGATTGTGCTTCAGATGTTAAGTCAAAAATGAGTAATTCCAACGTAAACAAAATTCCAAATCCTCTACTTGACCTAGTTAGCAAATTACCATTTTCTGAACATACTCTGTCACTTGATATAAAATTTCCATTCCGGAACTTTCTAAGGTCATAATCAAGAATGTCTCTTAACTCAAATTGAAGCAACATGTTTACTATTAATAATGATCTGAATATTAAATCCATTCTCATAGAGAACTATTGGTTATGTGTTATGTTGTTTATAGAATAAATGTCACTGGTCAAATACACCAAAACTTGATGTTAGACAACATCAAGTACAAAATACAGATGTACATAACATATAATCATCAAGAAAAGACAACAAAAAAATACAGATTAAATATATGTAACACGTCCCTTAATAACGAAAAAAGACAGATTTATACAATAAAGCTTTTTAACTATTAGTCAAATATACATGTGATTAAAAATTACAAAATATTAAGTCTTATGAATAACACAAATATACACGAAGCAATATGATACTTCTATACACGTGAAAGTGCATCTGCAATTAAATTTTCTTTATCCTTGATGTGCCTGACGTCAATATTATATTCCTGCAATATCAAACTATAACTTAATAATCTCTTATTTTGTTTTTCATCTTACTAATGCATATAAAGTGGTTGTGATCACAGAAAATAATAATCGGAGAACGAATACCTGAATGGGCAAAGAAGTATATCCTCCTAAAGTCACAGGCCCTGCAACTAAGTTTGATAGCTATTCAACATAGTGGAACGGAACATTAACAAATAACAAATAAGCATTCTACTACCTGAATAAGAACACTTTCACTAAAAAGAAGCCTTCTCGGAAAAAGGCAAGGTACTTGATTATAAAAGACTGTGAGCAGTTCATCTTTCTCTTAATATCTTAATATGTGATATTTAAAAATGTTAATTAGTAAACGGCCCTTTCGATCTAAAATCACGAAAACCAACGCATATAATATGGATATTCATAACAGTAGCGCTATATATGTACTTCTGATATAGGGACCAGTATACGGTGAATTTGTTTACATTGGCAACATGCAGAGTGGAGATAATGTTGGCATGCTTTCATGTACTATGACTGGAATTTATATATGGTAATTATGGAAACTATGCACTATCTAAAGCAGTTAGTTGATAAAAATCCTGCTCCCATTTGGTCGAAAAATGTTACTGAACTTGTCCAAAGGACACTAACTTTAGTGGATATTAAAATAGTGAAAATGAATTTTGCAAGATTATACAATAGCAGCTCTTTAGAGGTGCACGGTATTACCGGTACTGGTTTACCGCTGTTTTTTTTTTTCCTCTGGTGGTACGTACCAAGGTACTTTTGACTGTACCGGTACATCGGTAGTTTCCGTCAGCAAGGAATGCACGGAAATTCCCGAGGAATCTTGTAACGACTTGAACAATATCAACAGCGTGTTTTCATTGTTCATGACAAATTAATTCAAAATATTTTTATTTTTTTACACTATGATTGTATCTGTCACAAATTAATGGTGACAAATACAATTAGGAACCTTTAATCAAAATTATATTAGGAACCTTTAATCAAACATTTGATACGTGTTACGTATGCCAGGCGGTGGCCAAACAGGTTCAGGCAAAATCTAACTTTCAGGAAATATTCGGTTTAACCAAACAAGAAAATATAATCGAAGCAAAAACACATATCATGATTTAGTTATTTACTAGCGTGTGTGAATGTGTTAAGTTTATGTATTCCTTTATAAGACTGTGAATCCTACGATTTTCAGGAGCGCACTTGTTTTCTGTATGAAGTATACGTATTTTCTCAAATCAGCTAAATATTTCCTCGTTTGTTGAGTAAGCGTGTTTAATGTTGACTGGTCCTCTCTAATAAATATTGTGCCCGGGTGTTGGCATCCCATTCAAAGTTTCCCTGCCTGTCAATAGTGTAGCTAGAAAATTGTAGGCGTCAGTATCAACAACTTCATATTTTTATCAATAGGCTCTCCAATGCCAGCACAATGCTTTTCACGGTATCAGAAATAGTGTAAACTTAACCAGACCACTGAAGTTACAACTTTTCGACTGCAGCTTATACAACAATTAACATACACATAGCAAATTCATCTACTGTACGGTACTGGTTATTTAATTATCGGAAGGGGTGGTGTGATTTTATTTCGAGTTGAATTATTTTCTTCTCTTTTATCTCAAGATAATTATCTTTTCTTCCTAATAATAACATGGATATAATATGGTGCTATTTTGCTATAAATCAGAACAAGAAATTTTTCTCCAGTTATTGACACACGGAATTAAATAAAAAAGTGTCAGGCCCCTGCTCGATATATTCGCTAGCCAAGGTTCTGATATGTTAACCCTATCTACACCTTGACGGATTGAGCAGATACTTTTGCTTCGGGTCTGTAAATTTCAAAATTAAGTTGCTCAAAATTTTAACACTGTTCCTACATGATCGAGACAAGGGAAGCACACGACTGGAATGGGCTCATAAATAAGCAATTGTCCACTGCCGGTCCGTGTTTGTACATATACCTTTCACTCAAATACACATGTAATGACTTCTGTCTGGTACGTAGTCACACTTTCAATGTTAAACGTACAAAGTATCCTTTTGAAGTCAATTGACTCTACCATTTTCGGCTGGTGTACAAAGCACTGATGTTACACGCTATTGGTTAGTTGGCATTACATACTAAGGGAGGCAACTCATGAAATCCAATAGATTTTGCTAGGACAAAGCACTAAAATATCTGCTCGATCCGCCAAAGTGTAGATAGGGTTAACATATCGGAACCTTGGCTAGCGAAGATGCCTGCCCGAAAATATTGAATTGTTGGTCTCTAAAATATAATTGCAGGATACCGTGGTACGTATCACGGTTCACTGAGAAATACCGCGGTATATTGAGGTAAAATTGTTCGTGGTACCATGCTCTTCCTGTCGTGCAAATATCTTAAGTTATGTGTCAAACTGTAGTCTACTCGTACCATTAGTTTCAGCTTAGAATTATGCATTGATGTGTACTCGTGTTGAACACTAACTCATTTAGCTTTGTATTTACCTGCAAAAGTCAAGAACTCGGTTATCTTATTATTTTTATTCAGTTATTACTAATATGCATTACACGTAGCCTAAATGATTCTTTGCAGAAGATGATCAGAGCAGATTATTTAAGGGTAAGGGATGATAAGATTGTATTGTAAAATTACAAAATATTCTGCGTTCTAGTTTGGCATAATACAGGTTATTAAAATGTTTATTTACATCGATATGACAATAAAACGTCTGCACGTTTCAGTTACTGTAAAACTTCAAGAGTATCTTGCCATGCAACCGTGTGATCTACATGTAAATGATGTGTATCTTGCCATGCAACCGTGTGATCTACATGTAAATGAAGTTTATCTTGCCATGCAACCGTGTGATATACATGTAAATGAAGTGTATCTTGCCATGCAACCGTGTGATCTACATGTAAATGAAGTGTATCTTGCCATGCAACCGTGTGATCTACATGTAAATGAAGTGTTTTGGTTTAGTCCATTTGGTCTAGATTTAAGAAAGTCCTCTTATCCGGGGATCCAATAAATAAGTCCTCTTATCCGGGGATCCAATAAATAAGTCCTCTTATCCGGGGATCCAATAAATAAGATGAACCAGTATCCACCATGAACCGCATCAGGGTCGGATAAGATGAAGTGTCCGGGGGTGGGGTGGGCGTCCAAAATGTAAAAAGCCCCTAATTTTCCTCGAAAGGGCACCAAAGCAAAAGTCTGTGTCTCTTTATTCAAAGTGTACATAATACCCAATAAAGAATAAAACGATGGTCAAATTTCAATTGACACGTGTGTGTGTGTGTGTGTGTGTGTGTGTGTGTGCGCGCGCGCGCGCGTGCACTTTCTTAGCTTGTGGGCCTCTGAACAAACTGGAATATTCCCACCCTACCCCGGATCTGGCCTTACGCTTGCGATACCTGGAATATGAACGAAACACATCAGCACGCTAAATGTGGGTCCCCGGGTGGCCATTGCCTTTATAGCTCACTGTCATCTTACCTCTGCCCGGTTCGAGTCTCGGACTCGGCCAACGTGGGTATGTAAGAAAGTTTGCCAGTAACTTCCTGTGGTTCTAACCGGCATTTTTCCGGGTTCATCCTGCACCAAATATACCGCCCGACATGTGCTGAAAAAGACTATAAATACATAATAACAACAATAACAATCACTAGATGCAGTGCTCGGCAGAACGAAGAAACTGAATGGATTCCGGTTGTTTTACACCATGCGAGATTAACCAATTTCTGTCTGTATGCTATTTTAATGTACAGTGTGTGTGACGATTACAGTATTCCGATTTTGCGTACGGCTGATAATGAGAGTCGTTGTTGTTGCTGTAGGGTTTAACGCCATTTTTCAGCACAAGATAGGCTGTACATGGTGCCCAGTCTAAATGGTGGAGGAAGAATCAGAGAAAACCCCAGAAAGAACCACCGATCCACGAGAAGCTACTGGCAAGCTTTCTCACATACCCACATCGGCAGAACCTGAGACTCAAACCCACGCAGACAGAGGTGAGATGGCAATGATCAGCAACGGTGAGCGCTTTAGACCACTCAGCCATTCAGGGCCCCAATATGATGACAGTCTAAACAGGAAGTACTCGTCGCATAAAGAGATAACAATCCCAAAGCACCTGGATGCAAAATACACCCCCCAACCCCCCTCAACTCCCTCCACCAAAAAAAACCCAAACAAATAAAACAAACGTTTACGAAGAGGACGTTCTAGCGTCCTCTAATAATAACAGGAATAAAACAAAAATAGGCAAACCATTGTGAACGCATTCATATGGATTCCAAATTCGCTGATTACAGGTTTTGACGAAATAATAATAATAATAATAATAATAATAATAATAATAATTGTCACGTTGTGTAAGAAAATTTGCTAACAATTCCTGCCTCATGTTTACAAATGTCTTCTGATAGAATTCGTAATTCAAAGTACTTTGGTTAATGTCAATACGTGTTATATAATATTACAACTTTAGACCGATTCTGAAACAAAGAAACTACCTGTCCGTGTCTTAGCCATTGAGTCACAGTCAAGTTCGCGGTTAATTCAAAGATAACCTTGCGGCGGTGGTGAGCAACTCTGTTTGTTTTGCAATCAACCATTGATGGCACCGGTCTGCTTTGGCTTGGAGACCGGAAAACCCGATATTATATCATATCAGTGCTACTACCCCAGACAGTTTTCAAAGAGACCACCGGTATCCAATCAGAGCTAAGATAGTCAAATTTTGAACGGGTTTCTCACGGAGCCAGACATTATCTTGTTACATTCATTTTGGAAGAGTCAGTACAGGGTTTGATTTGACTAAAGAAACATCACGTGCTCCGAGAGTAAATTGAGCACTCATAAAAAAGAGCGGAAGAAAGGAGTTCTAGGAAATTCGGACGAGATTTGGAACAAAGGCTTCTGAGGTAAATATCTTCGCCCGAATCTGTCTCACTTTCCTAACTAGGTGTTGTAAGACCTATACGTTATTATGTGCATTTAATTTAGTAGAAATTTAATCTTCTATGTATAGCTGAATTATCAACATGTCGTAATGTAGCGTAAGGCGAATTATTAATATTCACGATTAATGTATGTAGTTGTTAGGATAGAATTGAAGTGGATGGTGTAATCTGCTTCGATGTTACATCGTGGTGCATAACTGAATTTAATAGTGAGTTGCGTTAGAACTTGTATTTGTTTCTATTTGAATATATAGTTGTGCAGAGTTAGGTGTTGTTGGCCTTGTGCACGTATAATTTGGCATTTTTATATTTGTATGTGTCTATTATAATTTGTAAGGTAGGAAATGCGTAGGAATATTGTTGATGTTGATAGTTTACTATATTGAGAATTAGGGATATGTGTGTATGTATGAGAAGTCGTGATATTATTATTGTTGTTATAGCCTTTATTATAGAACAAACGTGTATGAAATATTTAGATGTGTGTGAGTTGACCTAATGATTTAATTGCCATTATGCTGATGAAAGGTCTCTGAGAGTGTGTAAATTCTCGTGTGATCGAGCAAGGAGACAAAATTGTACGTCCCTTCTAATCCACAGGAAACTTTCTGGGTGCAATAGGACGCCACCCGAAGATTAGAGAGAAGAGAAGACGTGGAGAGCACGGGAGAATAGGCAGTTGTGTGAAGGAGCAGGACCGGGAGAATAAACAGTTGTGCGAAGGCGCCGTGCCGGAGACGGAAACATGGGTCCGGAAGTACCGAACGGGATACAAGGCGGAAGTTACGGATGACTAACATAGAAGGGACATGGGAAGGAAACACTCTCACCTTTAATTTCACGTTATGAAATAACTGGCAATTTGAATAGGTCTTTGTATTGACTGAAAGAAATTGCGTTAAAAATTGTCCTGTAATTGTTAAATACCGTGATATAGTTTATTAAATTGTTATACCTTTCTCCTTATTATTTATATATTTTATACACTTAGACCGTCGGCCTTGCTGACTGAGGGCTCGGAGCTATTAAGTCTTTAATTGTCCGTCCTTCTCCGGTGTTAGTAATAATTCCGTAGGGGGCACGTGACAATAATAATAATAATAATAATAATAATAATAAAACACAAGGTGAACCTGTCCTCAAAATCAAAATAAATTCTGTTATGATAATCAATCATATTTTACACTCTTTCTTTGATAAATACCGACAGACTAATTGCAACAAATTCGAATAATTTATTCTATCAACCATGAGTCAAACTTTTTGTATGTTACGTCTAGGATTATTCTTTTCTGCTATCAAGAGAAGAAATTCAGTAAATAAGGAAATAATACAAGCACAGCCAAAGTGCTTGTAGTATTTGGAAATTGGGAAGAGGAAACAGAAAACTATTTGCCACGGTCACGAGTGTTTACGAACTGAGAAAACATTGTTAGTTGAACGTTGAACCATATTATGTTGTCAACATGTTTGTTACCAATAAATTAAATGCTCGATGATTAATATTGAATCATTGTCAACAGGTAAAACACACACACACACACACAGATTTAATACATGCAATATCAAAACGTAAACTTCTGGTTTAAAAATACATAACAAATATACAAGTGTACACAATTCATTGAATCTGTAATGCATACCACTCGTTATAGAGTGAATGACGGATACTGTTCTGACCTTCCATTCAGTCCATTGACCACAAGTAACTTGGGTATCATTTTTACCGTCAATAACAAACCCAGATTACATACCTGTATTCGCAACTGATCATATACATTTCCATAGTATAATTTAAAATTTCGTTACAAATATCGACTCAAGCCCTGCCGAAAAGCGTCACTCAAATTTGAAGTTTTTAAAAAGTTTGAATAACTATCTTATACCTAAACCAAGGTAGAGGTGTGTGTGTGTGTGTGTGTGTGTGTGTGTGTTATTCCAATTTTCAATAGAATAATTGTTCTTGCTTAAATCATGAATACAGTTAAATGTATAGACCTGGATATAACTTGACGTGCAATCCCTTATTGTTTATTATTCATTTACTTTTTGTTCTTTCAATTCTGTTATTCGAACATAACAATGCCACCCTGCCAAAGTGCGAAAGGTTCATCGTTGCTAGAATGATTCGCAGACTGGGTGAGAATACACAATTAGTTTGACTTGTTTGCATTGTACGTGTTTTTGAGTCAGCCCCGATCTTACAAAAACGATACAAACGGGAATACTGTCTGTGTGGTTAAAATAGAAAATGGTCTCTTAGAGAAACGATACAAACGGAAATACTGTCTGCAGGATAAGAATAGAAAATCAGTCATTGTTATCATTGCTTGTTTACAGTCTACCTCGTCTCTCTGTTCTATGGGATTTGTTTACAGCAGCACGCTTGGTAGCAACGTTGTATTTGACACGTACTGAACAAAAAGTAAAATTCCTGACATTTGAATGAAATATTTTCCCTCCAAATGCAAATAAAGGACATCATTGGTATCTAAGTAAATTTCTTTCTTTTCTTGTTAGACCATTTGTGTCGCTAATCTGAAGTGTCAATGCACTATCCAGAAAGGTGAAGGTCACTGAAGACCTGCGCTAGACCTGCCACTTGACACGTACGCGCCATCACGCGTTCCTTTCTTCTTGATTGCTATGTACTGTTTCTCTGCAGCGATATTAAGTGACCCCTCAAAATTTATGATTAAATTAATAGTGGTCGAAATGGGCACGACTTTTGTTTACTGGACCCTGAAAGTTTGTGTTAGAAATACGAACATTGGTAGTGACAAATAAACGCACGATCAAATAATCATTCAAGTAAAAATCAAGATAAAACGAAATTTAAAAAATTGACACCTGTAAAGTTTTATTAGAAGCAATAAATAACACAAAATATGATAGAAGATAGACAAAAAATGGTGATACAGTTGATAGGACATATAATTGGAATAATCAGTTATCAATCTGAGATTTCGAACTTCAACATATCGAATATAATCCTGACATATTGTAAATATATTGTGCGACACAACTCCTATATTTTAACTGTATTTATTTATTCTTTACCATAGACTAACCAGCCACATGTATAACTGCTATGTGTGTCCTAGTTTTCATTAAGTACGGAAACAACCTTTTCTTAAAAGAACTGGCTGATTGCAAGAATTCGTGCAGGAAAGCATACTGTGATCACAGACTGGCATCTATACTATTTGCTTTCAGTTGTTCAGGAAAACGATTTTGCCCCTAATCTTGCATACAGAGTAAGAATATAGACCTCAATAACGAGTAATAATATATACCTCAGTAATTAGTTAGAGTATAAACCTCAAAAATGAGTAAGAGTATAGACCTTGATAATGAGTTAAAGTAAGGCCCTCAATAATGAATAAGAGTATAGACCTTGATATGAGCAGCAGTATAGACCTTGATATGAGTAAGAGTATAGACTTTGACAATAAGAGTATAGACCTTGATAGTGAGTAAGAGTATATACCTTGACAATAAGAGTATAGACCTTGATAGTGAGTAAGAGTATATACCTTGATAATGAGTAAGAGTATAGACTTTGACAATAAGAGTATAGACCTTGATAGTGAGTAAGAGTATAGACCTTGATAATGAGTAAGAGTATAGACCTTGACAATAAGAGTATAAACGTTGAAAATGAGTAAGAGTATAGACCTTGACAATAAGAGTATAGACCTTGATAGTGAGTAAGAGTATAGACCCTGATATGAGTAAAAGTATAGACTTTGACAATAAGAGTATATACCTTGATAGTGAGTAAGAGTATAGACCTTGATAATGAGTAAGAGTATAGACCTTGACAATAAGAGTATAGACGTTGAAAATGAGTAAGAGTATAGACCTTGACAATAAGAGTATAGACCTTGATAGTGAGTAAGAGTATAGACCCTGATATGAGTAAGAGTATAGACCTTGATGTGAATAAGAGTATAGACCTTGATAGTGAGTAAGAGTATAGATCTTGATAATGAGTAAGAGTATAGACCCTGATATTGAGTAAGAATATATGCCTTGATATGAGTTTTAAGAGTATAGATCTTGATAATGAGTTTGAGTATAGACCCTAATATGAGTAGGAGTATATACCTTAATAGTGAGTAAGAATGCAGACCTTGATATGAGTAAGAGTATATACCTTGATAGTGTGTAAGAGTATAGGCCTTGATATGAGTAAGAGTATAGACCTTGATAGTGATTAAGAAAACAGACCTTGATACGACTAAGAGTATAGACCCTGATATAAGAGCACAGACCTTGACAACGATATAGTCAAGCTGTACTATAATTTGATTAGTTCACTCAATGTTTTTCTCTGCTTTACCTAACTTTGTTAAGATGTAATTCAACGATACCAATACCACCTGCCCACCTCCTTGTGAGAAAATATCACCGTTATTTCTTAGACTTATTCCTGAAGGCTTGAGTGTTGTTTGGTTTCATGTTTTATGGCACCGGAACACAGGTAGAATATTTAGTGCCCACACTTTAAGAGTAAAGTGCCTTGCCTATGAACACAACACTGTGATCGATCCAAGCTGATTCCATCGTAGGATTCGAGCAACCCATTTCGGTCTCGAGTTCAGCAAGCTTACCCATGAGCCACAATGGGTGAGAACACTTCGTCTGATTTGTATTGAATACATGCACATCGTACATGATCTACAGCAACCCATATTTGAGTGAACAAATGGGAATACAATACACAAAATGATCCGAAATAGTTATGTGATAAGAACAGGAAATGGCCGCCGCATAGATCATATATATATATAT
>JAECUM010044678.1:0-27227 GCA_016617855.1 Megalonaias nervosa | reverse complement strand
TTTTTTTTTTTTTTTTTAATATCTCGACCGTAACAAAATTACGAATAGTAAAAGTATTAATTAGTTCTACAATAAAATGATTGTCGACAAACAAGGAAATCAGTATTACTTAATTTATCCAAATAAATTTATCGGATTCAGGTGCATCGATAATGAGATTGTGCCTGTCATTGGTGCTAAAATATTTTCAATGATACTACTGATCGTTATGTTAGATTTATATTTGATGAAGAAATGCAGCAACGATATTACCTTCTCCGCAAATCTGAAGCAGATATTGAAAAACAACTTGGCAGACCACTCTTCGAAGAAGAGAGAAGTATGAGAAATACTGCAATAGATGATGATATTTGCTGAAAGAAAAAGATGAAAGAACAAGAAGAAGACTAAGAACGAAGAAAAAATTGCGAGAGAATATTTTAGAGGCCGTGACAATGTCACGGTATTAATCTGCTGGTAAATTTGATTTCTTAATTATCAAAGTCCGTAATATCGTTACGCGCAGAAGATAATTTTTTTTATTACCCTCTCTGCTATAATTAAATCATTGTTATATCAATAATGATTGGTGAAGCTCACTCAGCTAGACTAGCTCGAGAGCGACTAGAAGCAATCAAGAAATACCTACCTGTCCGTGATTCTGTCAGACAACAATTACAGGCGCGTCAGCAAACACAAGAAGAATTTGCAGAAGGTGCAGAGCAATTATTTAAACAAATTACTGAACCAACAAAGAAAATTGTTTCAGCAGCTGAGGCAGCACAAAAATCTCTTGAAACATTGCCTGTTGATATTATTGGGCGTCTTTGAGGAATTCGACCACCACCCAGGCAACTTCCTCAACCACCACCTGAAATTCAACTACAACCTGAACCACCAAAAACCAAAACCAAAATAGTAGATAAATTCACACCTGAAAGTATTGCCGCTATCAAAGACCCAAATAAATTAATAAAGATTGCCTAGTATGGATATTATCAAAGAGAAAAATACGTGAAACATGAATATGTTGATACGTTGAAATCTGGCGATTGGGTCAAGGATATATATCGAATCGCTACTGATACTCCGCAGATCAGATCTGTGGAAGATGTTAATCAGTTTGATATTTTTAACCAGACAGTGAAAGAGTATATTGAACAAGAAAAGCAAGCAAGAAAACAAAAAGAAGAAGAAATGAAACAGCAACTTGAAAAAACAAAAGCAGAAAGGAAATCAAGGAAGAAAAAAGCAGTGGAAACAAC
The DNA here is from genome assembly GCA_016617855.1 of Megalonaias nervosa. NCBI lineage: Eukaryota > Metazoa > Mollusca > Bivalvia > Unionida > Unionidae > Megalonaias > Megalonaias nervosa. The sequence goes on along the minus strand of JAECUM010044678.1, from coordinate 25,983 downwards.
AGGTGAGAAGGAAGACTTGCAGGATGCCCCTGGTGCCACTGGAAGTGGTATTGGTACAGGTACCAGGGGAAGTGGTCTTATTACTCCATGTCCCGATAATGTCCTTGCTGACGTGGACAGATTAGAAATTCTGATTGGTGGAAAACGAGCTGGTAATAATTCTCCAGAAATCATTAATGAAGCAGCTGCTCTTTGTCAACGATTATTTACAGGCGGTATCATGGATATTAACGTGTGTCGGTCCCTCATTAATGAAATCGCCGATGATTATCACAGTGATTAAACAGTTAGATATAATTACTATAATAAGATGATCATACATGTTGCCCAGCGTGGACCAACTATGGTCAGGGTGATAAATTCGCGATTACCTACATATAAAGCATTCTACGGAGATGGACTCGGCGATGTTGTTCAGGGTTTATTTAGAAGGATAGCCCCAAAAGCAATACTGATTGCAAAGCAACTAGGCATGAAAGCTATTGACGTTGTTCGTGAAAAAGGTATTGGTGCTGCTGGTGATGTTGCCAGTAAGGCATTCTCTGCAATCAAGGATATACTAGCACGATTAGTACGACGAAAACCTCAGCCAGTAAAATTACCCAGCACTGAAGTGATGCCTGCAAACGTTAGTAAAATAATAAATGAAGCCGCATATCAAAAATTAGCGTCATTGGCTGGTGAAAAAGAAAAAAATATAACCGCTAATCTGGTAGCAGGAAGTGGTTTTCCTGTTAAACGATAACAAATATAATAAGGATGTTCAAACGCATATCTGATATTCGACATGGACGCACCAGTTCTCAAAGATGAATCGGTACGTGATTATCAATATTATTCTTACGACGCACGACAGCCAAATCAGCGTGGACGAATCGAATTACAAGTTCAAGATACAAGTAGATATTTCTTACCCGCTGAAGCATTCATCGAAGTAGAAGGTGAAATTTAAAAAGCAGATAATACTGACTATGGGGCTGATATTAGTGTTGGTTTTGTTAATAATGGCATCATAGCGTTGTTCGACAGCGTCACGTACATGATCGACGGAAGAAATATTGAATCGATTCAAAAAGATGTTGACGTTGCCACGACGATACTTGGCCTTGCAAGATACAGCGACGATTATTCAAGATCAGCTGGTCCATAAATGATATTTACCAAGGATACTTCTGATCATCCTGAATATAACCAGTATGAAATAGGACGATCAAGAAACTTTGCTAGAAATGCCGACGCGGATGTGCAAAGTATGATTATTAATGTCGATCCAGATTTCAACTTAGGATTTAGATCACGTCGAGCAATGTTGCAGGGTGGAAGCAGAAGATTTTCTTGCGCGATTCCACTATCACATATTTTTGGATTCTGCAGACACGTTAGACAAGTTATTTTTGGAGCCAAACATAAAATTATACTCGTATGAAAAGCAACCGACGATGATGCAATATGGCGACCTGCTGGTGATGCTGGTAAAGTAATACTAACAAAACTTTCATTGTGGATGCCAGTAATGACTCCAACGATACCTGAAGAAGATCGGTTACTTGCTTGGCAAGTCGACGCTATCATGGTTAACAACAACCACAGATGCTGTTCAAAGCACAATTAATGGTAACAGGATATCTTTGCGCCGCGACATATATTCGTTGCGCTTCAAGATGCTGCACGAGTAAATGACCAAACGCGTAGTATTATGATATTTGACAGACTCGGTCTTTCAGAGGTTTCATTAAGAATAAACGGACATCAAGAACCATCGGAGGATATTTTGTTGAATTTCGAGCAAAATCATGTGGCGCGTGCATATCATCGATTGATGTCGTTTATTAGGCGTGATCAAAATATTGATACAGGTTTACAAATATCACAGCTAGATTTTACAACGATGTACCCGATTTATTATTTTTCGCTGGAACATTTGGATTTGTTTAGACAGTGCGTCGTTGACATACATTTTCGAGCTCGTGTGACGCGAGGAGCTATTGCTAATTACAGAGCAATCGCCGGTATACTCAGTGATAAGACGATGCTACTTGAAGGTGTTGGTGGACGAATGAGAGTTATTGATGCGCCAGTAGAAAACATGTAAGCGTTAATTTGGAAGTCAGGAATATATCATAAATGTCATATCATCATGTTAGTGTCAGTCTGACTCCTGGTCAGATTAAAAAACTGCAGTCGGCATCAGAGAAAAAATGTGGAGTAAAAATATCACTAGCGCGAGAACAAATCGTAGGTGGTCCAAATAAGCTATCGCTGACAGAACGCCAGTTCAAGTATTTTAATGAAGCCAAACAATCACGAAAGGTATACGCGTAAATGTTTCTGCGGGTGCCATCAAAAACGTTGCTACGACAGGTGGTATATTTCCACTTCTTGCAGCCATTCCAGGAATAATATCCGCTGCAGCCCCAGCTGTTGCAAAAGCTGCTGCGTTAGTTGCAGTTGAAACAGCTGCTGGAATGGCATTAAAGAAAGCAACAGGGAAAGGATTAAAAAAGAAGAAGACGACGACAAGGACAGGGTCTGAGACTTCCAGGAACTCAATACGGACGCGGATTAAGAATTCCAGGGACTCGCTGATTTTCCCGTTGTCCAATTTTGATTTACTCGATGCTGCTAAGCAACTAAATATAAAAAATTCAGAGGTGTTTTTATGCGTGATCAATTACCACACAAATCAAACAACGTTGAAACCGGAATAATCAACCTCGATAAAAACTCCGGCCGTGGTACTCACTGGGTTGCTTACGCGATTGATCCACGTGAAATTATTTATTTCGATTCGTACGGACTGGTACCATCAAAAGAATTTTTAAAGTATGTCACCGGTGATTCTTTCACTGGCAACATTCCGATCTGGTATTCAACGTTGCCAACACAAACATTAACGGATCCACCAATATGTGGCCGTGAAGCACTAGCAGTACTTGATGCTGTATCAAGATCAGCGAAACCACCTCATAAAGCTGTACACGAATATAAGAGTTCTGTTTTAAATAATCGCTAATCATATAATGGTAGATATTTACAGAAGATCAGCTAAAACCCGAACAACGTTCGGAACCCAACAAGCATCAGATGAAGATTTACTCAAGCGAGTAACAAGGCAGATCAATGATGAATTATCTGACCTGCTTAATCTTGCCAACGTTGATCCAAACGAACTTGTTATATTTCAGAACCGTGAAGGAAAAATTGAAGAGGAGTAATATTTCAATCAACGATATTATTATTTGTAGTCGATTATCGCGAGAAGGTCTTATTGCTGTATATGACAGAGAGGGCAAACTTGTTCCTAGAGGTATTACTGCAGTGGCGATCAATGATAGGTTGTCAACATTCAGTGATACCATGCACGGCGCTCTCAACATGAACAATAATAAAATTACCAACGTGGGAGAACCAACAGATAATCTGTTTTTGAATTTCCGCAGAAACGTAAGCAGAACCATTAATGAATTTTTTGGAAGTCCACCAACCGTTGACATAAATCTCACCGATATAAATACAAGAATCAACGATATTATCAGTGGAATCCCTAATATCATCAATAAAACTAATCTCGTTAAAATTCCATACAAACAAATTAACTATATCGTGTACACAGTATCATCAGGATCATCAACATGGACACCGCAAAATAACACTATCAAACATACCGCGGAGGTCACTGGTGTGTACAGGCTGTACGTATTTAGTTCTACAAAATTTAGGATATTTACCACGTATCTATGGGGTCATTCAACCGATAATTTTTCTGGAACTGTATCTGTAGTGTTAAATAAAGATACCGAAGAAACGTTTATGCTGGAGTCATTTGATAAAAAATTAACCTCGGCGTCTTACTGGTGGTGTCTGGAATTTGTAGCTGAAACACCTCAATTAATTACTTAATATAGTATAATGATAGACGTTCAGCGATACAGATATAATCAAGTATGTGCGTGGCAAACTAAACTAAAAAATATTATTGACGATTACACAATAAAAGTAAAAAAATATCGAAGACGCGTGGTTGTCGTTGACATAGTTGTCTATTCAGTTTCTGCGCTCATTGCTGGAACCGGTGTAAAATTGTAAACGTTGACAGCATCAGTGCCGATTGTTGTAACGATTATCGTTTCATCCGCAACAACTATCGCGGGTATTTTTAATATTATTGCAAAGAAGATAGATACATGCACGAACACAAAATTACACGAGTATACGGTAAAATTACATACAGCAACGACAGCATATTCCAAACTATCGTCACTGATCTCGTCGTCGTTCAACGATGGTAGAATATCCGATGAAGAATTCAGCACGATGGTAAAAATCTACAATGAAGTATTTGACGACGGTGACAAAGTCACTGTTGATGTAATCAGGGATTTAGAATAATAATAGTATAATAATGACAACGTTCGATCAGCGATCGCAGGAATTATTACAACAAATCGTCACTAATACTGCTCCGGTAAGAACCACAATGATATCAGCGAGTTCAACTAACCCTGAATTCAGTATTAATTTTCCAACTGCAATACCAGCAAAAGAAATTGCATTAGCGCAATTACGGGTTTATTATAGTTGGCCAAATATTAGGTCAAAATCATTCGGTGGACTACAACCGAATAATTTTTTGGTATTTGCAAATAAAAATAAACCCGATGGAACTCCTGATTGGCAAGTAGTTAGTATTTCAACGGGCAGTTATCAAATAGAACAGATCAATGAAGAATTCCAACGCAGAATTAAATCCATCACAGGAAAAGAATCAAAGATAGCCATTACTGTTCACGAACCAACGCTGTCATCTACCATTGAAATATTATCGCCAGATTACGCCGTTGACATTTATCAGTCTTCGATCAGAACTGTGCTTGGCTGACCAGAAATTCCACCTGTTTATGAGGGGCCACCGGATCCGAACAAAAATGAATTTTTTACAACGGAAAAACAATATATAAAAAAACCGGATGTTTATTTCAACGGAATTCCTGGTGTTTCCTATAGACTCGAATGGTTGGACAGAAAAGATTACACTGATATTGATGGAACATGGCTTCCTAATTATGGTTATGCTGTAATTGATTTTAAATATGATCCAGTAACAAAATCTGGTGTATATGAATCCGGACATCCCTACGAAGAACCTATCGATGGATATGTTGCTTTAATTGATTTCGAGCACGATAGTAAAATCAATGATTTAAGAAATCTATTTTTATCATTATCACAAATCTACGACGAAGACACAAAAAATATATCATTGAAACAATATAACATTTATATAAACTTGGATCAGATATGTAAATCATTAATCGAGTTTTTATCTTAAAAATGATTGGACATGAAAAAGAATTTCCAGGAGGACCTTTCATGAAAGTTTTTCTTGATTATTTTGAAACAACCAAAGAAAAAATCTCAACATTTACAATACCAAAACTAGATTCAAGTAGATTAAAAAAGAGACTTACTGATGTTATCGATAATTACTTTCCTAGAATCCTCGAATCATGGAAAAAAATAGCACCACCACCGAATATCATCAGACACAATAATAATCAATATAGAGAAGGTCGCCAAATATCACCGGGTATCGTTAATATTACATCCACGATTGCTGTCAATCTAGTATGTGATGTCATTGATTGTAGTTATCAAGTTGACGCTGAAAAATCCAATCAAGCCCAACAAGGATACATTCTGTATTCATTTACACCTCAAGTACCTCTAGGCTATTTGATTGTATCAGAACCAATCAACGTTGTTTATCTAAAATATCATAATCCACTCTTATCGCGGATACATTTCAAACTTACTGACCAGACTGGCCACTTGCTCGATCTTAGGTCAGAGATACTAAATATAAATCTGTATGTGCGTTCGTAGAAAACACCAAGCAAAAAAAATATCTCTTGACTAAGTCAAGGATAAAATATTCTTTTTTACCCCCGTGATATAATCACGGATTATTATCCTTGACGTGGACCAGAGCTGGTACAACGTCCGTGACATAGTCATGGGTGACACTATTGGTTTCGTTGTCAACGTCACTACAGTCACTTTCACTATTATGAATGGAGTCACACTCTGACTTATCTTTAGCCAGTAATTCTTCCGCAACTTCATTCAATGACTCCGTCATCGACATAATATCTCTCACCTGTTTTATACGAGCGTGTACAAGTCGTTTTGTTTCGTATTCGTGAGATAACTCTGACCTAACCTTTTCGATTGAACGTGAAAGAGGAACAAATAATTTCACCTGTGTGTCTGTAATTGCTGCCAGCGATTGTAACATCGCCTGTGGGATCAACTTTATGAATCTATAATCGGAGGGCAGCGTATATCTATTTTCGGACCTCCTAGATTGTAATGATTCAAAATCACGCATTATTTTTTCAGGATCAAGTTCATCAGATATTTTTATACCGCTGTGTTGTAATTGCTTAATAGCAACAATAATAGCTTTAATATTTTCATGATTCATTATATGATAAGTATTTATTTAATATAAAAATATTTCTGAATAAAAATAAAAATATATTTCTAAATCAGATAAATATTAATAAAAATAAAAATATATTTCTGAATCATAATTAATACAAAAATATTTCTAAATAGTAACAATAAACAGCAGCTATGATGTTCGGTCTACCATTCCACGGGGTCCCTTCATTGCCAGTAAAGCTTTACCGTAAGGTCCTAAGAGTCCTTGTTAAAGCCTTTTATTATGGCCCACAGGCACTCTTCATGGTTAAGGTCTTTCTTATGGCCCACAGGCACCTTACGAGACTTCTTCGTCTGGTGACATTCTTTCTGAATGTCCTTGTTTGGGGTACCCTTCAGTGAGGTCACAAGGTCACGAGCTCACATCATCCTGTTGTTTATTTTTGGGGAAGTTCCAGTTTTTCATGTACACCCCCACCAAATCAAACCCCGGGCGAGTGCAAAATACACTCACCACGTTGTTTGACGTGGCGAGAGGAGGTGTACACAGGGGAACTTCACCAATTATTAAGACAAATTGGCATCGGATCGCCACCCCCGACATATGTCTGTTACGGAGAATCGAACCCTAGACCTCGAGTACGAGAGTCAGAAGCGTGACCACTGGACCATGAGCTCCAGTTACAAATATATGTTTCAAAAATAATCATATAGTTACCTAGCAGGAAATTCCTCTGCGTGATTAGTATATACTCAACGAATTCTGAATAAAATATAGAATAAATCGCGAAATCTACAATCTTACACATTTCTGAATTTGGTTAAAATACTGTATTATCAACCCTCGATTTCATCAAGGCAGAACTATCTAGCAATGATTCATGGGTCGATATGTTCCAGTTCTATCCGCATACAACAGTCTAAACAAAAAACAAAATCGATAATGACTATATCACACACACGGCTTATGTAAAATCTACTATAGTGCGGTTTGTTGTGATTTTATCACGGAATTCAATATCATCTTGATAACGTCCAAGAATAAAATCCCAGAATTGAGATTTTTGTGCTTGATCATATGAAATATGGAGATATCTCAGACTTCAGTGTTTGATGGATTGGACGTATATGCTACTGAATATAAATGTGTGGTCATGTACGCAGTACAAGGGAGACAATTGCTTAATTAATCTATCAGAGAGATTTATTGACGGACTTATCTAGCTTCGTCAATTATAATATTTTCTTGTTTAATTCAGAAGTGGTAGCGTACTTAAATTTTATTCGCTGATCATATTTTTTCGAATATGCTGATTTATATATATTATCTGCCACAAATTGTACCAAACTCGGGGTGATACCAAAATATTTACCAGCTGCGTTTATAGAATTAAAAATTCTCTCTTCACCATTTGAAGATTTAATAGTTCTCTTTCCAAACATTTTACATCTCCCAGTATTTCCACATGCATTATTCTGACTCTGTGTAATAATTCGTAAATTTCCTAAAACAATTATTGAGTTTAGTACCGTCAACTTGATCAATTACAAGTCCGTCTTCGGTGATTCCATAATAACACTCGAACACGAACCTATGAGATAAATATCTTTTTCCCCCGGGCAGTAAATCTGAAATAACCAGTATTATCAACATTTCCGACTGCGTTTTTTAATCTGCAGTGTCTGATGGCACCATCTCAAGATGCTTCATAATTTTTAATGATGGGATGTTTCACAAATTCATTTTGCTCCATTTATATAGTAATACTATTTGTCTAAACGATTATTTTGAATATCTGGCGAGATGGTCTTCGGCTGTTTTTATGGGAGATATCAGGGCGTTATATTTCTTGTCATAATATCGTTTCAGCTCTCTGTATCTTTTACCACCGCATTGCACACATAACCGTATTTCTCCTCTGACCCCAACACCACATCGCAAACACAGTTTCAGTCCTAGACTCCCTTTTGCGAAAACTTTGCATGTGGTAACTACAGAATTCATTTACGCATGATTTATTGCAAGGAAGAGAAAATCCTATCATTAACCACTTGTATTTGTTATTTGCTTGTATCATTTATACGTATAACTAAAGTTTAATTAAACATATATTTGTCTTAATTATAGCATGGAGGAATTTGAGAGATTATCCGCAACTGAACCTTCCAGAGTAAGATTCGATCTTGACAAACTACCAAAATCTAAATTTAATTTTTCAATGCAAGATATAGCTTTGATAAATAGCGATTTAACCGTGAAGCCAAGGAAGAAGTTCGCAACGAAGGTGCGACTCATACTTGGTCAACATCCAGGATCATGAATACCATTGATACTAGAATGCATGACAAACGAGGAAGAAATATTATCAACTATCTCTACAATCAACGATATATTATTCTGGTAAAATTTATTGTGCAGACAGATGACGACACTTGGATTATCCGTGATAAACGTGACCCTGTACGGCCTTATACTGGAAATAATACTGTCACATCAAATAAAAAATCCAAACCAGGAACATTGACTGGCATTAATAAACCGTATTATGAACGAGTGTATCCTGTAACTTCAGTTGTTTATGCGATATATCCGTTAAATGATAAACCTAGCGTTAATAATCTCAAACCAATGAAATTTTCCTTGACAGAATCAAGGCTAAACTGCGTAGCTGAGCGAGTTATGGAACATTTCTCAAAAGCAATACGCGGAAACGGTTTAACAGAGCTAAGACGTAAAAAGATAAATGCGTGGGCAGAAACAGTTAAAGATACCGGAGCATCTATCAGCGACGTTGCTAAACTAGAAAAGAAATTAAGATTTCCGATCAAGGTGAAGACATTAACAGGAGAGATTTTATACAAACCGAAATATACAAAAAATGGAACCCCTATAACGATCATTGATCATAACGCACAAGCGCGGACATCCGCAGTAACAATATTTCCACGAGATAGAATAGTTAAATTTTACAGTGATTATATATTTGACGTTATCAATGATATTAGTAAGAGTGACCCTGTGTCTGTGTGGTTATTTAGAAGTTCAGAATCCTCACATTATGATCAGTTTGTACGACCTAACGGTGAAATTTATCGTGAAGAATCACTCCACGAAGAAATGAAAAATACTGCTCGGAAAAATATACCCGCTGACAATATCACTGACGATGTCAAGGTTGAACAATTACTAAATAATTGTTTCACCGTTCCATCGGTTTCTGCCCACGCTGCTCAGGAGAAACATTCATGGAAACCGACACGATTGGAATTTCTTGTTGATGTCCAGCGCAGTTGTATCGAATACGGACATAGCGGATTGTGGAATACTAAATAAGATTATAGCGATATTATATCGGTTGATATGGTAGCGTGTTATCCTGGAAGTTTTCCTGGATACGGAGAATGTTCTGAATACTTTAAAAGATTCGGACATCCCACACACGAGATGGCCAGAGTTGCGATAAACGGACTCTTACCAAATTTTGACTTAATTGGATTTGCTTGCATAGAGTCATTCGAGTTTGCGGAAAATCTGCATCCGATTATTTATGTTTGGTTTGGAAGACATTTCTCGGAAAAAATATTGGCTCCAATAGTACTATTACGATATATGCTTGATACTGGAATTTTAGTGTCGTTGAACGTAAACGAAGCCATTATATCGTATCGTCCGCCGAAACAAGTTTGGTTACCACAACAAAAGAAATATTCCCCGGATGTAAATCCCGATATGATTGATTATGAAAATAAAATTACAAAAGATCTTGGTAGGAAAAAAATTGATAAGTTTACTCAAGGAGGATCATATGATCATAAACGGATGTGTACAAGATTAATTATGGATAATGTTGAACTCAATTTTATAATTGCTGATACAACGGAAAAAAACACATTTGTAAGTCGGAGTAATGCTTATTTATCAGACGGGTCTAAATTAGGTACAATCGTGAGTTATACTGATGGTGAGTCACCGCAGTTTACTCATTTAAGATCTTCTATGCTCGCTTACGTTTCCATAAATTTATTATCTATGATAAACAGATTCCCTCGTTACGCGGTTAGAGTTGCCACTGATTCATTTTATATAAATTAAAAATATTTAGATTTACCAAAATCGCTACTCGGTAATGGTGAATAGGGATCAAGGAGAATAAGAAAAGAAAATATACTTGACTATTCCGAATCTGCAGACGTTGAAATCAGGGAAATATATTACGGCAATGACAATCAAATATTAAAATCATCGGCACCATCTGTGTTTGATCCTGTGGCCAGACATAAAACCGTTTATCTCAATGGGCTTGGAGGTTCTGGAAAAACAACACGTGCCATTGAATTATTTCGTCAGAGTTTGAAGAATTCCGTTGATATGATTGTGCTGACATCTACACATAGACTAGCCAGAGAAATAAATGAACGAGGAGTAAAATCTCAAACTTATCATTGTTTCTTCAGATGGTGCGGGGATACATGGACACCTGAGCGAATGGGTGAGAAATATATACCCCGGATTATCATCTGGGATGAAATTTGTACAGTATCGTTAGAAACATTAAAAATATTTCTCGATTGGTTACTGACAGCGAATACTGCTGTGATAATGTACGGCGATCATGGTCAACCGCAACCTTTTGTTGGGCAGTCTCCGCACGAATGGTGAAAAACGTTTATGGATTACTATGAGGAGATAACCGATGATCATAGAGCTATTGATGAACCTCTGAAAGAATTTAAAAGATTAATCAGACTACAGCCAGATAGAATACAATGTGAGATAATGCGTGAAATAATTCCGGAAACATCTGTGAACGATTTTTGGAATTTGTGGAGACCAAATGATTTAATAGTTGTAAGTAGAAAGATAGTTCGTGATGAATTGCAAGAGAAATTATTTTTGTTACATAAAGAAAAATTTTCAAATCTACCTGTGCCATTGTGTTATCGCCCAGCGGATACTCGACGACAGAAAGTTGAAGTTGAAATTCCAGGAACAAATGAAAAACAAAATCTTGTATTAAATGATTTTGTTTTGGTTGATGTTGATGTTGATGTTGTTGAGAGCGCGTTGATCATGGATAAACCTCCGTGGAAATTAGGATATGCTATAACGATTCATTCGTCGCAAGGACTAACTATTACTGATACAAATATCTGGATTGTCGACGATAGCAACTTGTAGCAACTGTGGCCATTGCAAAGGTCCTCGTTGATAAATTCATTCAAACGCAGATGCAACTTCAGATGTTGTTTTAGTTGATAATGGTTCTGCTCCTTTATATCTACTTGCAACGTCAACGACAGTTTAAGCGTATTTGTATGTGTGTGATTGACGTCTACATGTTTTAATAGTATCGTGTGGTAAAAACAAAATGTCTGCTTGATGAACTTCATTGGGAACGCTGACATCAAAATACGCGTACTGAATTTTTTTAGGTGGACGTAGATAGATTTGCCATATTGCCTGTCGTGCTAACCACGCTGCAGCAACAGCAAGTGAGACATTTGCTGCTTCAGCAAGTTTACTAATCGCTGCTCTGCCCTTCCAATATCCTCTTGGGCTATGATAAACAGATTCCATTATAATAGTTATATAATTAATTACCAGCCCCTAGCATTATTTTACCCTTCATAGCAGATTTCACTAGAAAGCTAGCAAGATTCTCTCTGAGAGATTTATCAGGTACAGAATTTAACGCATGAATCAACTTCACATCTGCGAGATGCAGTTGTTGTAAATCCTTGCTTTTATACGCAACATCATGAACGTGACACGCTTGATCAGTCTTATTTATTGGATACTCTCCTGGTCTTGGTTGATCTCGTTCGTCAAGTCGGATATCAAGTCGAGTTCCAGGACCACAATAATTATATCCGGGTAAGTGTTTTTCTCCGGGATACTTCGCCCATGGAACTCCTGGTAATTTTCCCAACGAAGCAGCGATATCACCTCCTGTCTTTGTGATAGACGAAGTAAATTTGTATTTTTTTTGTGCCACACTTTTCACACTTACCTGTCAGTGCGCGTTTTTATTTTTTGTTATTATTGTTATTAATCCACTGGTCCCACCAACGGTGGGGGTGGGTACCTTGCATCGAACACAATATAGATTCATATTATTTATTATATGGATATAATTGACTTTTCGGCGACACGAACACAGGAGCCAGCCAAACATCACCCAGCGCTACCGAATTCTATGAGAATAACAACAATTGGGCCATCTGGAAGTGGTAAGACGCAATTATTGCTTAATTTAATAATGAGATGGCTCAAGTGGGATAAATTATATTTAGTGGCACCATCTGTAGATGATCAACGATGCTATGAAGTACTTAAAGATTTTAATGAAAATGCAAGGTTGCTGGATGAAGACGGTAATGATATTATTGATTTTATTACCAGTATTGATGAAGCGCCATCTGTAGATGACTTTGATGGACTTATTAATAATTTTGTGGTATACGATGATGTGATGCTGGACAAACAATCAAATCCAGCTCGGATATTTTCTCGAGGTAGACATAAAAACACAGACGTGATTTATGTTACCCAGCGTTAGATACAAATACCTAAAGTAATCAGAGACAACTGCAATATTTTGGTTGTGTTTAACGGAGTTGATAATCGTACGCTGCAAAATATTTATTATACTTGGTGTTCAGGGGACATGGATATGATTAAGTTGAAAAACTTTTTTCAAAAGCACAAGCTACCACGTTTGGTTTTATAACAATAAATTTACATGATCCTAGGTCGAGATATCGTAACGGACTTGATAAAATATTTGGATAATTACAGCAGCAGAGAGGGTGGACTGACAAAAATTACATGCACGAGTACATAAACGAACACGCATAAAATTTACAAACACAGGTGTCACAAACGAGTAACAGCGTAAATAACCCACGTAGTGAGAATCTCAATTCGGTTAGAGGTTCTGGTTTAGCGTTATTAACCCTATATTTTTTGCCTTATTTAGTATGATCTTCATGTTTAATATATTTGCTCGAAAAATAATTGTAGGGTCCACCCTCTCTGTTGCTGCCATAATTGATTTCATTCAAGAATGACATTTGTACTTTAAGAAAGTAACAACAGAGGATGCGAGTAAAATCGTGTGAAACAGAGTTGTGACTGAAATTTCCTTTTATGATATAAATCCAAATTAAATATAGTTCTCTTCTTTCACGCCCATTATTGATGCAAATCTGAAGGCTTGTGCCAAGAATTCACTAACAGGAAATTTGGTTGAAATATGTGTCTAGCCTGCTTCGCCGATACGCAGTCCATAAACTCATTATAACCACATTAGCAAGAAATGTATGGCATTACAAGTATACTTTGCTGGATGCTAACAAAGGTGATAAAGATGAATGGCCGTACAAAGTTTTATGACATGCAAAAGTTTAGAGAAATGAGCTACATATAAACACACAACAAAAATACTGAATTGATCATGAAAGTAGATTAATTTTTACGATTCTAGGTCTTAAAATATGTAACAGAAAGGAAGTGAAACCGATAATTCAACTTAAATTTTCAATAAACAATTTATTTCCCAAAAATACAAAGTGAAAATTCATAAGTCACTTACAGTCCTGTGAACTGAATTCCAAATAACCCTCAATATCCTGTCACAATGTCCACGAATATATTATGTTCCACATGAATTCCAACAGTCTTGAATGTCTTTATATACCAGTAGCCTTGAAAGTCCTCATATGCTAGTAGTCTTTAATGTCCTGATTCACCAATGATGCCAGAATGTCTTTCAATGAATTTACAAAAATCCAAAGTAATATTTTAATCCAAAGAGTCAATGACCATTGCAGTAAGTCCAATGAATGGCTTAAAGAAATAATTCCTCTCGAGTGATTTCTAATTTCAGGAACACAACTGAAAACTCAATACATTCCCAGAGACTGCTCTATAACAAACGATCGTGATAAATGTCAGGTATGCAACATAAATACAATGTAGATAACACCTCCACTCATGATGAAAAAGAAAGATTTATACAGTAAATCGTTATATATATATATTCTGTAACTTCTTGCACATGAATTTAATTAAAATTTCGTAATTTTTATTTATGGTCGTAAACTATATAGAATATTTCTTGCTATTAATTGTGTGAGTAATTTGGCTCTGTTGAAAACGCAAAACTTTTACATAAATTATTCACCAGACTTCCATTGCTTAGTCCATCTAAAAATTTCCGACTGGTTTCCAAGTACTCTTTCGTTGTAGATAATGACGTCATCGATGTACACGTCACAATTAATTAGACCAGATGCTAACAGGTTCTTTACACGTTGGAAAAATGCCGGATATTATTTCCCAAAGGGTATCAAATGGCATCACTTCATAATGAAAAAGCCCCTATGAACTTGCAAATGCCGAAAGTTCCTTTGCACTCTCCGTGAGTGGAATTTGCCAGAATCCATTTAAAAGGTCAAACTTTACATTTCCAATTTTTTATGCAGCCATATATACTTGACATTGAAAATGAATCCATTTTGAGTGACATGTTTGAGTTTTTTCTAGTCAGCACACATGCAGAAAATATTATCTGACTTAGTACAGTGATATGTGGTGAAAGCGAGTTACTTTTACTTGGATCGGTTAAATCATTCTCCAGCAAATATTGAATTTCTTTTTTCACATATTCCTGCTTGAGAGGATTCATCTTGTAAGGATGTTGTTCACCTGTGTAAAATCTAAAACAACAACGTCATCATATATTTTACTTATTCGTGTAAGAACATCAGGAAACAAGTTCTAATATTCATGTAATAGCCGTTTGGGTTAACTCTTTCCTGTGGTTGAAGGTGTGAAACTTTCTGATGCAAGGTTGTTTAATATGTATCAATACCGAAGCTTGGTTAAGCCAAAGTAACTACAATCAGATTGCATTCCATCGTTTACATCCTCAGTGGGTGGGACAGGTAGAACTAAATTAATTGGACAATTAACTGTGTTATCTCTATCAAAATACACATTTAACATCCTTTTATAACTAAATTGTTTCTGTTTCCACCTCCCAGAAGTGTTAATGGCACAATTTAAGTTACTTACGTTCTTTTAAATTGTAGAAGGACTATATAATTTCGTCCAAGGAATATTTGGAGGTATAGGTAAGAGAGCCAAACTGTTATCTCCAAGCTCGAAACTCCTTTCTTGTGCGTTTCTCTCATACCTTAAAATCATTTTTGACTGTGTAGAGTGAATATTGGTTCTTGCTGCTTCACAAGTCTTTGACAACTTGTATTTGAATTCAGAGACATAGAAGATTAATTTCTCAATCTTCATGTGACAGAAGTTTTGTTTTTATATACTTTCAATGGCCCACGGATGTCCAAAGCCCAATACAAGAGGACTCAAATCCAATAATTCTTGAACTGACTCCCTAAAAGCAACCAACAGCAAATAATCGCCCTCTTCACAATCCTTTCCTGCATCAAAGCAATATGACCGAATCGTATTCTTCAAAGCTTAATGAAATTTTTCCAAGGTCCCTTGACTTTCATGGTGATAGGCAGAAGATTTAAACTGATGGTTGACTCATTCGTGCATAACGTGCTGGAAAGTTACCGACATAAAATGTAACCCTTGAGCAGACTGAACAGATTTGGAAAGACCAACAAGTGTAAATAAATCTAGATCGTATAGATCTGTAATAATTTGTATGTAGTTTTGATGCCGCGATGTTCTGTGTGAAATACATTCAACCATCGGATTTACCTGTCATTCAGTGACTGATCGGTATGAACATGTACCTTTCGCTGAAACAATATAGCAATATGTTGTTGGTTCTCAACAAAATGTTCATCTGACCTCCAACATTTTTACGTGAAATTATTTGCTGCAATGCAGCGTGTTGTTGCAATCACAACTCCGAGAGTTACCTCGATAATTACGATAACGTCTATGAAACCATGATTTTATGTTTTTTTATACACCAGTTACCGCTGGTAAATCGCGCGTACTCAAAATTGCATTAGTGTCATTGCGTGTTTATCGGAGTTGGCCGAATATTCGGTCACAGCCGTTAGGTGGTCTGCCAACAAACTACTCATTTGTGTTTACGTCATACAGCGGCACCACCTGCAACGTTATTGGACTTCCCACTATATGAGACTGATTCAATAAATGATGATATCCGGCTATTAATAACATTGGTGACCAGATGCGATTCTAACCTTAGCATACGCGTAAATGACACCCCACCGCCACCCACCCACCCACCCCCACACACTTTGCTTTGTCATCTCAATCGTACCTCCGACGGATGATCTTGATAGTGCACAATCACCGTTGAGAAAAACTCTCGGGTGGCTGAAGATATTTATAACATCCCAGTGGACAAACGAATTTCGCGTGCAGGACCTGACGGCACAAATTACAATATTGCGCCTAATATTATCAGATCACGACCACGACTCAGGTTAATCTGAACCCAGTGATGAGATCAGTTGTAGAAATGAAACCTAAGCTTCAACAACGCAAGCGTCGCACATGTATTCATGGTTTGGATTTGCCCCTGCCGAGGCCCCGGGTGATGTCATATCGATTACTCCCACGCTCATGTGTCTTACATGCAACAATCTCCGGTTGACAAACTTTCGTTTCACCCTTGTTGATCAAGACGGGCACAAGCTGGACTTGTGTAGTACAACATTGACCTTACAACTGTACATTAGCGATCGACCTGATATTTTCAAATAATGATGATTGTGGTGGACGTGTAAAACACGTGCGTGTTGTAAACAAATAAAAACCTGTTTACGCGACATATTTTGGTTATGACCTCTGTGATGTTGTTCGTGGAATATTAAAAGGCGTACCAAAGGTACTCTCGGGATGGTCCTCACGCGGTACATAGATCGTTAACAAGTTGTAATGCAAGTCGTTGATAGCATCAAAAACGTTGCCGCGGATCGGTTGAAAAATATGGGTTTTCAAACGGTTCAATTGATTTGAGATCGATTACGACGATTAGTGACTCAAATGCCATCAAAAGCTGTTACGCTACAATCAACAGCTACAATGCCAGCTCCGGTTAGGTTCAATAATTGCAAATCTAGCAGTGGGAAGTGGATCGCGGTTGAGGAGGGCAAAACCGTCACGCTAAGGTATTAAACAAACACAATAATGTATAAGTGTAAACTAAAGTTTCACCATGGCTCAATTCCAAGATGTACATGATCCCGCGTTCGACATGGAAGCAAGCAAAATTATCAATGTTAATCGTATGAGGCTAGGGATCCAAACAAGTAAGGGCCAGTATAATTTCAGGTTTATGACAAATCTCGATATTTTCTGCTGTGTGAAACATTCTTGGCAGTCCGAGGAAATCTTATGCAAGCCGACAATGCCGTATATTGTGCCAATGATAAAGTTGGATTTGTCAACAATGGCATCAACGCATTGTTCAACACTGCACGTTATCTCATCGATGGAAAGGAAATCGAAGCAATTATTGACAACGTCGACGTTACTACAACAATTCTCGGGCACGCCCGTTGCAATGACGATTATGCAATGGTCTGCTGGCTCGCCAATGACGTTCGCCAAAGACACAAGCGAATGCCCTGATCATATCAAATACACATTTAAAGCAGCACTTGCTATAAATGGAGACAATGAGGGTATGTAAGAAGGCTTGCTAGTAGATCGGTGATATTTCCCCTTTTTTCCCCGGGTTCTTCCTCTACTAATTACACTGCCAGCCATGTATAGCCTATCATTTGCTGAACATGGCGTCAACCCCACAACAATAACACCTAAACTGTATCATTATACTCTTCCTCTGCTTTTTTATTCAGTTTTACTGTTACAAAATGAGCTACATCGATAGAAGGATGAAACCGAGAATAAATTCTTGAAAATATTTGTTTGCGGTGCTATGCAGTTATATTTAAATGCATTGCTTAATAGGTAAAATACACAAAAAGCCCAATTAATTGTTTCTTTCTATGATTACATTAATATCCAGGTGATCATACACAGTTTAAACAAACATGACACGTAATTCTCTCTGGATGCTTGAACAGATGTTTCCTTTTTGTTCCAAGGTACTAATATGTCTGTATTTCCTTTCTTTGCTAAATACGTTCATCATTATACAAAGCCAATGCTTCATTATTTAATTTCGCTGTTTGATATCATTTCCTGGTAATTTTCTTTATGTTCAAAAACACATTTCATTTATCTCCAATTTGAATTCTTTTTTTTATATCGCATTTCGTTATTCCCGTAGCCTTTGTCCATTGTACATGAATAGTGTTTTAACCTTAATTCACAAACTCTCTTATATGTATACCGGCTATCTCATCTTTGAAACCACCGAGTGTCTGTATTTCTTTTGTGGTAAACAAAGGATGTTGTTCGTCAAAAAGTCACTTGTGTTATACAACATGATATCATCCTTCATGTCGCTGTAAGCGTTTTCTGCCTCAACATATATACACAATCAATCTGTATATGTCACTTGCAGTTTCATTTAATTGCTGTATATTTTTTAAAATTGTTGCCACATAATTTGCGCGTCAAACACATGGTATCTCTAACACAGTAAATCTGCCAAAGATCGGGTTGGACAGCGTGATTATGTTACGTTTTAGACTGACAAGCACACCATATAGTCACCTTTTATTGTCCTCAAGGCTGGCAAATGACATTTATTGGCATTTTGAAAACTTTATTTTCATCTGTCCATCGTTTAATTATTATCGTCTTCTGAGGTTATCCGTATTCTTTCCAAACAGTGCATTATTCATCAGTTCTTTTGGAGTTCATTTATTAGTTTCCTCTCTAAAACTCTTATTTAATTCTGTGTATTATTTCAGCCAACTTTGTTCTTTGTATCTTATGAAGTTTTAAAACTATTTGCAAATAAAGCTATAACGTTCTGTACTGCATCATATAATTGCTTTTATTTTTCAATATGTTTGTGTTCAGTTGGTATTATACCCTTACACATTTCAATAAAACCTTGCAATGATCAATCAAAACTTGTAATAGTCAATCAAAACTTGCAATGATCATTCGAACCTTGCAATGATCAAGACAGCCTTATAAACATCAATCAACCTATGTAATGATCAATCAAGTCTTGTAACGGTCAATTAATTGCTTTCAAAAGCGATATAAATTATTTTTTTCTGGAATTAATTTCTCTGGAGCAGCTGCTTTTCCACCCTTGTAATCTACTCAGTTTTGTTCAACGGGAAAATTTGTTTCGATTTGAATTAGTTTCTTTGGAGCAAGTGGGGAGCCCTTGAATTAGTCGTACAAATACAGTGGGAGCTCCAAATCTGTTTGTATATGTAGCTGATATAATTATGGTCAAGTATTTGGAAGAGAGATTTATTTCTACTCATCTAACTTGCCTATCAACTAACCGTCGAAATTTATTTACAGTCATGTATCAGCACAGCCAAATTATTATAAATTGTTTGCAAACAATATGTTATTTAAATTTTGTGTATATCCGCGATAGTGCGTTAACTTTACCTATAACTTCTAATTCAATCATCAGGTGCATTTCAAGGTTAGTTAATAATTTAGACATTACATCAGGTATACTCAAGCTTGCGTCATCAGCTGATTGCACTGTAATTTCAAACGGAGTCAAGTTTGTAATGTTATACACATACATTCCTAAATTCTTTCAGGATGCTACATAACATTAATGCATCATTCGGATGATATATGTAGATCACCTGGTTTTTTAATGTTGATCACTTTATATAAAAAATGAATGATAACTTGCATCAGACATGACTGAATTATTAAGTGATTGATGAAACATTTCATCTAGAGATATTGGTATTTCATCAAATATATGAAACATATCAGTGCTTATTTTGATAAATGTTCTATCTGAAAAACATTAGATTTCCATCAAAATGTTGCAGTGACTCAGAGAACTTATGATCGTTAAGATCCTTATCCAGCTTTATGATCCATGAAAGGAAATATATCTACAAATGCAATTGTTCTTTTCACACTTATTTACTTACCATCCTTTATCAACCCATTAAATATATCTTCTTTTCTAAATTAAACATTTTTCTCATCGATATTCGGTACTATTTTTAACTCTTTTGCAGATCATTTTACACGAGCCTTGATGAATTGATTATTGTCATTCCCAAATACACTGTGAATGAAATAAGGCACGAGTGTTTGTTTACTTGTAGTTTGGATTATAACCTTTATGAGAAGGATCTCTATTCATTCTAGTCAAGTGCTTATGGTCACGGACTTTAATATCTTTTACTTCTTCGTTACAAATGTGACATGCAATTGTTGAGTTATAATGTCTTTCTCATCAGTGAAAGTCACATGTTTTACATTTTTGGCCTCAATTCACGTACACAATTTAGGAGATTGTACCCAATTAGTTGTAAGAAGACCATAATGCAATCCGTACCTCTGTAAAGTACTGCTTCGTCAAATGTATGAATTGACTTTAGGTATCAAAATGCCCTGATGGATTGTATTTAGATATTTGTCTTGTCGAAAATATATCTGATTGCTGCAAAGCACGATTATAATTGTTATGCACGGTGATACTGTCAAAGTCACTATCATGACATACAACACATTCAATTGATGTATTTTTTTAAAAATTGAACAAATGATCCCTTTCTAGGTATCTTATCCATGAAGCTGGTCTTGTGTATATTTCATTTCCATTCTGTGCTTAACCTTTGTCCGTAACTGAGGGTAGTAGCTTCGTCTAGCTAATTATTCTCATATTTTTGTCATGTTTGTGAGTTATAGATAGCTATTTATTGATATTTGAGTTCAAGATCTAGCCTTATTTACAAACGTGAAATGTTCTGACCCACATCATGATCATTGTGTTTGGTTTTTATATAAGGTTGAGATCAACAAAATTATTCATTCCCATCATATATATATATATATATATATATATATATATATATATATATATATATATATATATATATATATATATATATATATATATATATATATATATATATATATATATATATATTCAAGAAATGCGTATAATGTTAGACCTAATCCCTTCCATACTTTCTTGATGCCCACTTTACCATAGTTAACAACTTTAAACCGAAAAACTTTAAAAAAAAGATTTGCACCGTAACTGTTATAATATGTATCACTCACACAAAGTGCTCATACAGAGTCTATCTACAAAGATCTGGTCGTTGGAAAGGTTACAGTGACATAGTTGTACAATGTATCTTGTATTGCCTATGTAGCAGTGAATTCTCCTGAAGTATGTATGTATGTATGTATGTATGTATGTATGATCATTGTTTTAAATTACATGCTATCCTCTTTTTTCGCATAGAAATATCGTTTTGGTCACAAAGGCATTGAAGATAACATTTCCAATTTCACATGAAAACACCTGAAAGAATCAAATGCTGACAACAAGGCGGCTTAGTCCAACACAAAATTATAGAATAGCAAAAATATAATTTAATTATTTAAAAAGTCAAAAACATTATTTCATTAAACAATTCACATAGCTTTGATATGTGTTTAATTTTCTTTTGATACGAAACCAAAAATAAAATGTGAAATGTCTGCTTACTGTTTCATAATTCGTTTTATTAGACGTAAAACGATTTAAATTTAAGCATTTTGTATTAACATAATTTACTTATTTATTGTATATATCCTTAATAACAAACGGCATACCTATCACTTAAATTTTAGTCTATTATAACAAGCAAAGTTTTAGGTCTTTTCGACTAGAAGAATACCTACTCCATAAAAGAGCATAAATTTACTCACAAAAATAAACTGTCCCTCCATTAACACGCTTCCACAGTTTAGGACTTATTATCCGAACCGTATTAAAGTACTTTGTCACCAGGGTAATTTTCTATGCAATATGTATCAATTCACATATTTATAACTGATCTTTTTTCCTCACTGGTTTAGGGAAATTTCTTAAACATACCTAAAACGTATAACTGAAATATGTGTGCGTTTTATTTTAAGCTGAAAAAAGCTTTTTGAATTTATAGAGTTTGCTCATATGTGATGATCCGGAAAAGCATAATATATAACTCAATTTACATTATAGTGGTCGGGGTACGTGAAGGTCTGTACGGGGTCTGAGTAGCTAGTGACCAGGTAGAACATAGGTAACGACCGTTCTGAGAGTTTATCTTGGTTTACATTTGACGACGAATGTCAAAGAAGAGGTGGGCAAAGGAGTGTAACGATAGAAGTACATGAGACCACTTACTGACCAGCTTCTCTGGTCCATATCTTTCTAGTGGTGTGTGCACAAGATGGCGACATAGATGAACCGAATTTGATTCGGGACGGAAACATTCTATCCTTGCATCCCTTTTCGTAACAATATTGCATTTTCCCTATCAGAACGTCCATAAGTGGTTAATATTTATCAATGTACATATTCTAAGAAAATTTGATTACGATGTCGTTATACAACTTTCGTATGGAATCTAAAATATGCAGTTTTCGTTGAACAAGATGGATGGTTACATTGTAAATGTAATATTAACATGTTGGAGAAGTAATTGCCAGAGTAACCAATAATAAAACGAGCTAAACCGTTTAAACAAATATTTTTGAATAAAACGAAAAACAGTTAAATTTCTATTAAAGAAACACAAAATTGTTTAAATTGTTGCTTTTTTCGCAGATATTGCTTTTGCTGTAGATATACTCCCATCAGGAGTTTTTCTAATGTAAACTTTAATGCAAATGCATCTGATTTGATTTTTCCGAAGAGCTTTAATATAATATTTTTACTAACTTAAGTTATTTGTCTGTCTTTAACAAAAACAAATCCACTGTATCAATATCTGGCCGATAACAACAATAAAAAAATAAAGAAGTCGAGCAAATAATATATCAGCGTGATTTATCTTGGAGACAAGAAAGAAAACAGTGAAAGCTATGAATTGAACTGTTTTGTATACGACCAGAATCTTTCAATAAAAACAAGTGAATAAAAGGCTGATGCGGAGGTAAGTACTTTCAGTGAAAAGGAAAATTATATGTAGTGAAATATAAATTATAACAAAGAAGTACCATGCAGTTTTAGAAGACCGGTAGGTTGGTCACGGCCACATCAGGAAAAGGCTCAAATACCTCTGGCTACTTTCTTTTTCCTCCAGAATCGTGAGCAAATATCAAAACTATCCGTCCCACAAAATCGGCACAACTGCTGCCTCATTTCCAACTTAACGCCTCTGTGAGGTGATGTCTATTCATTTGGGCTCTAGAATTTGTATGCTTGACTTTCTCAAGACTTTTGTTTTATTCAAAATATCTTTGAAAATATATATGAGATCCTGCAATTCAGGCCGGTGTTTCGGCTCATATGCCCACACTGCATTGATGCGATCAACCCAATCATCTGGGGGAGTGAAAAGTCCCTCCAACGTTAAAGAGGGCCTTAAGCCATTTCGATCATTCTCCTCAAACGATCCATACATGTTTGTTAGTAAGTGGTCCGCTGCATCGATTCAATACCACATCTCCCAGAGAATAATACCAAGAGAGAAGATGTCGGCTCTGTGGTCATAGTTCCGCTCGGATTGGAGTAGCACTTCCTCTGCCATATACGCAGGTGAACCAGCCACATAGTGTGCTGTAAATTCTTCTGAAATGGTAATCCCTACGTCGCTTAGTTTTACAACGTTGTTCTGATCAACTTGAGAATAAAAAGTGGTTATATTAATTTGTCATCCCAAATAGTAAAATAAGTTAGCAAAAAAGATAAATAGGAAACAGCTTTAATAACTGTATCAAAATAAAATTCAATTTAACTAAAAAGGTATTATTAAAGCACACACTTTACAAGGTGTATGAGTGTACTTCCACATCACTGTTTCATCGGAGGGTATCACGCATGTTATTGATAGTTCTGACATGCATGTTCTACATTTACGATGTTGTTGGGTTTACCAGCTGATGGAATACTTAATTTGCCAATAAATTATATGTACTTGGGATTACAACGGATGCATGATCGTATATTTGGGTAGGCAAAGCGTAAACAGCCTTTTGTTGTACGAATGTTTGTTTCCCTGTTTTGTTCTTTCCTACATTTAAAAATATAGCTCGATCAACCAAGTTAGCCTAGTTGCTATTACATGGCGTTTCCTGTCTCAAAATTTTTTTCCATAAAGAACACATATTAAATATGTTAAAGAAAACGACTTTCACAGATGATAACTTTTTCTTGTCTTGGGTTTGCAGTTAACAAGTCTGGATTTCAGCAAAAGGAATATATTCTAGTCCTAAACCAAAGCGTGACATTTCTTGATATAATTGCGAACTTAGGAGTCATACCTAATATTGACTATTCAAATGTGTAAATTGGTAGGTTTGAATTTGAACAAATGATGAAAACTTAGGAGTCTTACTTAATATTGTCGATTTCAATGCGTAAAATTATAAGTCTGAATTTTACCGAACGTTTGATGAAACTACACGTTAGAGTATCTTGATAAATTATTTGCCCATGGTTAGATGCTCTCTACGTCTTGCTAGTAACCTTGATATACATCAAACATCTGAATTTCTGGAATACAAAGAGGGTTCCCCGACAGATGTGTTAAGCATGTGCTTGAGAGAATATATACATAGGGAGTCACAGAAGCAGACTTAAACCCGTTTGCTTTAACAATAACATCGCAAATGTACAACGTGTATTTTTGTGCTGAAACCAGATAATACTTTCCGTATGTGTACCAGTTTAGAAAAGTGAATAGATTCATTTCCAATGCCAAGAAATAATGACTGCATTGGAAATGCAAGAAATGTAACCAAGTTTGACCTCTTGTAATTATTCTGGCACCTTCCACTCACAGAAAGAGTAAAGGCAATTTTGGCATTTCTAACTACAGATGGACTTTATGAATATAAAATGATGTCATTTTGCATAAAATGTTCGCTTTCAACTTTCCAGTGTTGAGTCAACATGATTACATCTGATCTAGATAGCTGTGACGCGAACATTGATGACGTCATTATCTACAATGACATCTGGAAAGATTACTTGGAAACCATTCGGAAATTCTTTGATCGACGCAGGGATGCACATTTAACAATTAATTTTTGTAATAGTGATTTTTGATCTTTGCCGTGATTGTATTACATATTTAGGACATGTTGTGAGACACGGTGAAGTTAAACTGATAGAACCTAAGATCAACGCTATCTAAGAATGATTATCACTCACATTGCCAAAACTATTAAGAACCATTAGTGACAAATTATTAGGTGATTTATAAGCCAATGTTTGTACAAAACCATTAATGCCATACTTACAAACGAACTCTTCTCTTTATCAAAACTGTCTTCACATCCACTAAACTTGGTTATTTATCCCGATATATTCCATACAATAAAATGTATGGCTCCCTCGACACTGTTCACATTGTCATTGTGGTAACCTATATTTATATTTTAGTGCCTGTCTATAAATTAACACCCTCGAGTCCTGTTCCGTTAGTGCATACTGATTTTGTTATTTCATT